>BEXV01000970.1:70529-86619 GCA_003118195.1 Hemicentrotus pulcherrimus
GGGGGGGGGGAGGGTGGGGGGGGGAGGGAGAAAGAGGGAGAGAAAGTTAAACAAGTGTCAAGCGATAACAGGGGTATTGCAACTTTTTGCAAGATTTAAGAACAAGAGACAAAGAGAGGACAAAATTCAGAATGTACAGAAAATTTAAGTGTCAAATAAAAGAAATCAAGAGACAGATAATCAACCAAATTGAAAGAAAATGGATGAGAGAGCTTTATTTTAATTACACTTTTTACTCTTTTGTTTCCACTGAATCAAGTTACCGGTAAACAAGTTGTGGTAATTACTTGATTAATGCACATTTGTAGACGTGGAACCATTCGTAATAATGATCACCTTTATGTCAATAGTAAATGTTTGATTAAATTGATTACTAATGCTAAATTATTAGCATTCATGCACAAACTCTAATTTACATGTGCACTGTACAAGTACTCATAGGAGAGTTAAAAGAAAAAAATAAGCTTTTCAATATTGATTTGTGTACTTTTAACCGCATATCAACATTAATATAATGTGAAAGTACTGCTGCCTATTGCTATGATAGAGTACCGAAATGCTAACTTTACATTCGCCTGTCGTCAAGGTTACTGGATCCCAACAACAAAATTGTTTGGAATCAGCAACTTTGACCACTTTGCCAGTATGACTTCACAATTTGGTACTCTATAGTTAGTATTCATGCCTACTGCACTGCAGGGAGGGGTACACTAATTCTAACACTGCAAGGTTTGGGTAGAGGGGAGCCCACTCTGGTATCAATGTTCCTTTTTAACAAAGGCAGAAATTAAGAGAAATAGATCAGTTAAAGTTTGAGAAAAATCTGATAATGGATAGAAAAGTTGTTTAGTTTTAATTTGCAGTCAATCAAACACAAAGTATCAGATATTGTCATTTTTGTGAGCAGTTCTGCATTTGTTTTGCAATAAAAACTGGTCTTGTAAAAGATATATAGCATACCTGTACCCTCAGTGTGTATTAAGACTCATACTCTAGAATACCCCACCCAAAGAGAAAGATTTCTTTCTTCACCATCAATGAGGAATGTTTTTTTCCTTCATAATTCCCAGTATAAATGGAGAGCTGCTGGCAATGAATTTTGCAGATCTTTCAGATAAGGTTTTAGTTTATTTCAAATTAAGAAGTCTGTAATCTTTTGTATAATTCATCAGATTTTACTCCAACTTTCATCGTTCTGTTTCTCTCTTTTCCCTTCCTTTATCAAAAACAATCTGATATTGAGGTGGAATTCCCCTTTGCAAGTAGTAGTAATACCCTACACGCTGGCACCTAACACCTCTTACATGCGTGTTTGTCTGTGTCTCTTTGTTCTCCCATGTCTGTCTGTCTGTCTGTCTCACCCGTTCACCTCCTCTGTGACGTCTGCAACCCTTCCTCTATCTGTCGCCCTCTCCTGTCCGTTAATCACTCCCTGGTGCCTGTGTTACCATGGCAACAGCCCAGCTCCGATGCTCCGACGGAAGGGAGTGAGGATAGTTAAAGTAAGGTCTGATCTTTTTTTGCTTCATCTTTTAATTCTTGCTTCCTGCAAACTTCATCTAACCTCTCACTCTGCCCTCGCTTCCATGCTGGCAAACAGGATCTCCGATGCTACTGTTTTTCCACCTCTTGTGGATATCATTTCTTTTCAGTATTATGCTACAGGGTTGTTTGGCACATGCTCAGGCTACTTTTAGGTAACAATTGCTCCTTGACAATTTATTACTCTCCTTGAATACTTAACTTCAACTCAAGACCAAAACTACTCATAATCCTAACCCTAACCCTAACCTCCTTGACAATTTATTACTCTCCTTGAATACTTAACTTCAACTCAAGACCAAAACTACTCATAATCCTAACCCTAACCCTAGCGCTCGACCCGACCCAGTTGCAACCGTCAACCTAACCCTATGGTTTGAATGAAATAATGCCTGGAGCAATTGTTGCCTGAGCAAATGTCATGTCACCGTGCCCTTGATATCTGATATGTCATACTTATTATTGAAACATATAACAGGGCTCATTACTATCTAGTAATATTATTGAGCCATGCTGCTGATCTCCACTTTGGTTCTCATCACTTTGGTTCTCATCACTTTCAATATTAAAAAAGCTGTTGCAAAAATGATTTAATGATGTACAGTGCTTTAAAAAAAGTGTACCCAACTATGGTAGCTTCTGATTAAAACGTTATAACTTGAGTGACCTTGGGGGAGTTTCACAAAGATCCTAAGTCCTTATCGCTAAGTTGGACTTGATATTTATGGAAAGCCATCTATGAAAATATTTTGTAAATGATATTTTAAAAGGCATCACATGTTGATTCAAATCATTCATATTTTCTATTATCATGGGATATTTCATGTTCTTGATGTGGAATTTATGAAAAGTCCAAAATACTTGAATTTTCGCTTTTTAATATATTTCATTTTAAGGCTACAAATGGCTCTCCATAATTTAAAAGTCCAACTTAGAGTTAAGTTCAACTTAGGATCTTTGTGAAATGCCTTCCTTGAATAATAGTTATTGTTAACAAGAACCAATACCATGTCTAATGATACCATTTTCATAATTGTGCTGCCAAGGATGACTAAATATAAGGCTTTGAACAAAATCTGATGCTCAGTCTCCAGTGGCAAAAGTGCTATTAATAGGTTAACATTAGACAGAAAATGAGTTACCCTGTCATCATGAAAGCAATTCCAAAGTCATATTGGTTATGAATTTTCAATTAATAGCTACCAAAGTTGTGTACACTTTTTTTGTTGATATGCACTGAATAATGAGAGTGTGTAGGCTGCACAACAGTGTCTCTCAAGAAACATAGGATGTGCCTAAAAGCCATTTTTTTTGTTGCAAATTTACATGTTTGGCAGATAAATTCTTTTTTTGCTTTGTTCGACTTTTAGGAACATGCAGTCTTTGTCAATTTGTCACAAATCAATTATTGGAAGTCTAGGAATTCAGTTTCTGGCAAACAAAGAATTTCAGAATATAAAGAGCTAAACTTAAAAAAACAGTACTTACATGTATAACCTTTATTCTAACATTTTAAGTATTATCATAGTGTACATACTTTTGCAGTATTTAATAAATGGTGTAGTAAATCTGCTTTGAATGCTACACACTAGTTAACATTGTATAAGATGTACTCATGTTCAGTAATTGTCAACTTTTGTAAAGTCTATATAGTAACACAGAGTACATTGTTTTTAATGCACCATCTGTACAGTTGAAAGTATGACAACTATACCATACATTGCATCATCCAGTAAACAGAATATTTTTGTATTTTGGATGTGGCATCCATTTTAAGGTTGCAATCCTGAAAAGTCATGCATATTGTATGCTGCCATCTTGTGACATTATTCAGTACAATCACTCAAAGTTCAAATTGAAAAATACATGTATGGTGTGTAAGAAAAGGTAAAGTTAGAATGTAGGCATCGTGTTGTCTCTCAAATGTAGCATTTTTAGTTTCTCTTTTAGATGAATAACTTTGCAAGGATTCATCTGACATAGCACCATCAATAGGGTTCCCATTACAAATTGTTTGAAATCATAATACAAAGGTGGGGGGGGGGGGGGTGGTGGGTAAACAAAATATAGCATGCAAGCTACTTAGATGAGAGCAAACCAATTGGAAAGAGAAAAATCAGGTAATTTGGGACTTGTGCAATTCTGAAACATGATATTTTGAGAGCTAGGAATTTTATTTGTAATGAGAGTAGAAAATATGAAATATGATTCATGAATAGTTTCATTTTCTCCATGCCCTTCAATGCTAAGTCAACCCATCAAAGCTGATTTGTTTGGAAATGGCTACATTTAGTCTCATTGTAATGTAAGAGAAGAACGCTTTAATTTTCTGATATTTCTATGAGATGAAGAATAAAGCCTATTTTGATTAACAATATTATACACCACACGTCACATTAAACTTTCAATTTCAAGCTAGAAAAATATTACATCTTCATATTCAGATATCAGTATGCCTATCTTAGTTTATGTTTGTAATCGTAATTGGTATGATGGGGATGAAATTAGAATAATTGCCTCAATGACTACCAATTAAGAAAACAAATCTCTCGGCCTATTTGTTTTGGGCTGAAAAGTATATTTGACATTATGAAATATTGTATGCTCATGACACATGTATTTTGATTAGTTTATTTTTCATTTAAAAGCATGTTCCTTTGAAGTTCAGTCTGTATGTGTATATTTAGCTAGCTCTACATCAGTTTGCATCAATTGGGAAGATTAATATACAATGTATGAAATCACCATGAACCAATAAAATACACCTCTACATGTATTCACAGATTTATATAATGTGAAAGAGTCCATGCAGTGTGAAAGCACCCATGCAGTGTGAAAGCCCCAATGCAGTGTGAAAGACCCTCACATACTAGTCTCCTGGCACAGCCTCTTTTGGATGCTTCTAAAAATGCAATAAAGCCTTCACTTGAATTTAGCCTGATGATGTCAGTTTACTGGCTGTATCATGAGCTGCTACAGTGTAGGTCTTATGGAGTGCATAGTCTTATACCCCAGACCCTCTGTTTTGCAGTACAACTGAAGAGGGAGGGTTTACGCTTGCAGACTACCTGCATACGGGCTGGGTACACTCTGACAGCACACAAATGCATCATAGCTAGCTTACTAGTATCTGTTTGTCGGTAGCTAGCTCGAGCCACTCACGTTTCTGGTAAAGGTATTTCACTTCAGAGCCTGTTGATGTTCAGTCAGTCACTGGCATTCCTCCTGCGATAGAGAGATAGATAAAGCAAACGAGGGACTAACGGAGAGAGAGTAAGTGACAGAGACAGAGAGAGAGAGAGAAGTGAGAGGGGGCAAGCGTGTTGTGTAGCAAATGTCACTGGATACGATCGGGAGCACGCGATCTTGTGGGATTTAATATCTGGTGTTTGTTTGGACGGGACATACACGTGTGGCATTATTGGAATTATTCTACAGTGCATTGGAGAGCTAGGTGAGTGGACTCAAGGAATTAGATACTTGGTGAAGTAATGTTACTCTTTAGTTTGCTTATGTTAGGGTTTAGAGTGAAGGTTAGAACCAGACAGGATAAGGACAGCATTGTCGCTATACCAACCTCATGCAATTTAAAGGGAATAAAGAGGCAGATATGTTCTGTCTAGAAATTGACATTTTGCGCATATTTATCTTCACATGACATTCCTATATGTTAGGTAAGGAAGGTAATGTAGTGAAAAGCTGCTATTCTTTGCAGAAGAAATCTGTTCCTTAGGCGTGTAGGAAAAATAGTGTTCCATTCCGTTTGTGAAATGACTATACTTGTATAATAACCTGCATGTGCTTTTTGCAGTTATTCTATGTGGTATGTACTATTTGAAGTATCAGTATCATATGGGTGCATGTATGCTATTAGATGCTTATATTCCTATATAAATGTACTACTTTTTCTACTTTTTTTATTGGATGCATAATTTGCTATTTATAATCTAAGTGAAATGTTCATTTGATGAGGAGTTGGTTAATTTATTACCTGTTATGGATAAAGTTGTACAGGCTTTCTACGATGTACATTGTGAATATATAATGGACCATATCATTTATACATGTTTATGAAATAAACTATAGATTTGTAAAAATAATGATCTTTTGTTAGTTGTTGCCTTTCAGTGATATATGTTTAGTTTAGCTGCATGTTGCCTAACCATGGCTCAGAGTATGTCTTTTTGTATATATTTTTCAATCATCTATGTCCCAGAAAATACACCTGTCTGAAGGACAAGGACTGTCTCTATTTTAGCGTTGAGGGTGTGTTATTTTCTCAGCTGATTTGGCGCACAACACGGAAACAGTCCAGACAGTGGCAGTGAAAAAAATACATGGGGGCTCAGGGCGAAATAGCCCCCAAAATGCCCGAAAGAGCCCCCAAAATCAGAGAAGAGCCCCCTTAAATTTGCATAGAGTTCAATGCAAAACAAATTTTAGAATATTATTTTCATGCAGGCAAGGTTAAAAAGTAGCCCCCGAAAAATAAATATTAATTTTTTCCCTGGACAGTGGACTAAGAGGCACCTGGAACACATGGCTGCCCAAAAGTCAAGACCACCACCACCCCCTCCCCCATTTGTTTTGTATACAGACTTTAGAAATTCAATCTAGAACCCTTTCCAAATAGTGTGGAGCCAAGCCTAAAAAAACTTTTTCATAATTCCATCGCACTACAGATGCTTAAAATACATATTAAAGTTAAAATTGAATTGTATATAAGCCTCGATGATTTGTATATAGAATTATTTTCTTGACAGTCTCTACATTTCTTAAAACTTTCCCTCATGTTCAATCATACATGTAAATATAGGCCTCTATGTCGAAAAGGCAGGCTGAAAATAAGTTGGTGGGGGGGGGGCAAGAAAAGAGAAATCAAATTTATTTGGTTAACGCAAGACTGCCCATGACAGACAGCGCAAGGTTTCATGTTACCTAATCCATTTAGGATCTATTTCTAGCATTCAAGAATACGTACCAGCTTTAATCTTCGGCTGGTGGGGTATAAAGAGATGGACAACTTGTACAATGTAGGTGTAGTTGAGATGAGAAGCATTTGACTTCTTTTGGTAAATGATATCCGGCAAATAGAGTAAAGAGATGGACCAGTTATAGGTTTTACATTGTTGTGTAGATGTAGAATAACATGGGCATTGTAATTCATTGTATTTATCTACAAGTCAGTTTGGAAGAATATGTCCCTTCCATTCTTTGTATACTACAGTGAAACCTGTCTATAAAGACCACCCAAGGGAGAAAAGGGAAATGGTCTGTATATAGGCAGGTGGTCATTGTGGTAGACCAGTAATACGGTACTACATTTCTAACTATTTAACATTGTGATGGTTGTTACACCAGTCATTGGATTCAATTGTTAATCCATACATGAAAGTGCACACTGCACAAGCTCTGCTCCCTGGGTAGTATGTTAGATTGCATTGTCATTTTGTCGATTGAGTGTTGAGTCTGTCCACAATTTAATATTTCTTTTCCTGTACTGAGGATACCTTTCCTTGTCTTTCATAGATGGAGATTAATTATTCATCTATGTTTGCACTTTCATATTCTACATATAGCTATGGAAAAATGAGGCTGTGATAAAAAAAAACCGATTGCATATCTGCTTCACCATCATATGAAAGAAAACCTAACCATCATCATTTCAAGGACCCTTAACCCAATTAACGTGAACAATCAAATCTGCCTCTGCCACCCTATGGAAAGAATTGTTTCACCTCAAAGCCATTCCATGACTATCAGAAAGAGATACCACCTGCCCACATTCATACTAGGATAAGTAGGGTTAGTCATTGGTAAGAGGAAACTACTTCTGGAGTTTGATGGAATTTGGTGAAATCAGATCCTGACACCTTCGGAATGAAAAAAAGAATGATGCGCTCCTTTCCTTTGGGTGGCTGTGGTGAGTCACGTTGTGGAGAGGCAGATGTGCAAAAGATGAGGAATTGAGTGGATTTCTATCAGCTATTTATCTCCATTTAGACCGGTTTTCATCACTCCAGTTTGAATGTTGTATCGTACAAAAACTGCATAATTTTTTAGGACTTACCAAAATTTGCCATTCTAGTCTGAATGACATACTGTAACTTTTATCGTCTAATCTAGTGAAAGACACATTCATGAAGCATTGTTTGAAACAAACCATCAGGTTTATAAAGAATCGGGGTCCATTCTAATCTCTGAACATCAAATCGTACAAACTCTTTTTGTTTAATTGTTTATTTATTTGACTACCATTTTATACACCACTGGAAAAACCTTAAAAAAAAAGTGGAGTTTGTTTTATAACAGAATCATTTACTGATGATTCTAGTGGAGTACGATATTCACACTTCACAAATCTGTGAATTTCTGCTGGCATTAAAAAAAAAAATTAAAAAAATAAAGAGTTGAATTGGTGAGTGTTTGCCTGAACATGTAGTTGCTTAGTAACTACCGACGAAACCTCGGAATGTAAGAAAAATCTACAATTTTTGCTTGTGTAAATGCGGCTTCTGAATCTTCTCCCTACCTGATGGTTTACAGGTGAGGTGAGTCATGCACCCATGGTATGACATTTGAGGAGAGCTGGAGGAGGAGAATGGGATGTTATCCTCAATTCTATGAATTATTCCTCCATCTCGATCAGATGGTCACTCCACATCCGGGGTCAGCTTTGTAGTGTGTGAGTTTGATGGGTGCATGAATCAGTGCTTAGTTTGCAGTGATAAAAAAGTAGGAAGATTTGTCGAAATGTAGGCAAATTGCCGTTGGGTCTACACCCAGTCAGTCTACTATCCACATACCGGTAGTCTAAAAATCAGTTTGTCTACTTATCATTTGGTCTAATATTGTCTCTTTAGAGGTAAAACAGCCTAAATAGTTTCCTCAGGCCCTTCTGTCTCTGAATTAACAGTCCATATGAACATTGCATGGTGAGTAACATGGGGTGCTTCCTCCCTTCTCCTCTCTCTCCTCTCCCCTCTCCCCCCTCTCTCTCTCTCTCTATTACATTGATGTCTATAATTCCTCTCCCTTCTCCTCTCTTGGTCCACCTCTTTCTCTCTCTCTATCTCTGTTTTCTCTTCTCCCCCCTCTCTGTCTTCTCCCATCTCAATTTCTCACTCTCTCTACATATACATCACTCTCTCTCCCTTATCTATGTATCTCCCTTTTCTCCCCCTCTCTCTATCTCTCTCTCCAGCTCTCTCTATCTCTCTCTCTCTCCTTCTCTCTCTCACTGTCTTTTCTCTTCTCTCTCTCTATCCCTCTCTTTGTCTTTCTTCTCATGTTAAGCTCTTCAGTATAATTGATGAATCACCGTCTCAGTCTATAGATTGCAGCGCATCCCAGATTGTACGCCGCCGGAAGGCAGAATGTTTAGTAGAATTTTCATGAATGAAGTATAATCAGATTTGTCTCAAATTTGGGATGGAATTTGATTCAATTTGGAGGAGAAATTTGGCTCCAATTTCACCTGCGTATCTTCCATCCTCCATGCATAGGAGGTATCTAGGGAAAGCCCTTATCAATATTTCTAATATTCTCTTCCTTACCTTTGCATCCTCCATGCATGGAAGGCATACAGAGAAAATCCATACCACTATTTCTGTCTTGATGGCATCACTATCAGTGTCTACAATATTCTCTTCCCTACCTGGCTGTATAGTATCGAGATGTTGTGTATCCGGGCAGTTAATTTAAATCAGTGATTTGAAGAAGATTACATGCAATAAACCATTTTCTGTTGATACTGCAGAGTCTTTAGACTAAAATGAAGCAATATTGCCAAGGAATTCCTTAAAAATATACATTCATGTTACAAAAGGGAAGAGTCGTTGGTATTAACAATTTCAAAAGAAAGTGTGTTTCAATATATAGCCTTCAGAATATTTTGTTTTATCTTGGGGATTTCTTTTCATTCTTTTACCGACAGCATTATGTACAAGTATATGTACCTGTTCTTTACAAATAGATTTCCCTCTAGCCATGGTCACTTCTGGGTCTCAGCTCAGGATATCCACTGTTGACCCGTGGCCTACAAGACTTGCAGCCTTTTCACACACAGCTAAAATTCATCGTATCTAGTGATGATTAGAATCATCGTAAAAATTTAGTCATGATTAAAGACAAAATTTCCCAGTGTGAACATCGGTTATACGATGTTGGGATAGATACGAAGTTCGTATCTATACGCCCCTAAAAGCAGGCTACAGATACGAAGTTCGTATCTAGAGAGCTTGACATGTTGTGTGTGAAAGGAAATTTGTGTTTAGTCATGACTAAACTGGATGGAATGTGCGCTTTGATTGACGTGACATGACCTTCAATGCGCAAAGGCACTACTGCGCATTTTACGAGCAGTAGTTAATCACGAAACGATTAAAGATCGCACCGAAATTTCTGTGTGTGAAAGGCTCGTGATTAGTTTAAACTAGTCATGTCTAAAGAATTTTAGCTGTGTGTGAAAAGGCTGTTGGACAGTCACTATGAAAATGAGGGAACTCAGTTCTGTAGGTTTTTCTTCATCAGCTCGAGATTGCCAAATAGCCTGCTATTTCTGATTTGGGAAATAATCCTGAAGTTACAAATCGCATCTTAATCAGCTCGAGACTAGACCTCGAAACTTGACCTCGAAACTTGAAATGCGAGCTTGAGAAATTAGCTCAAGATATTTTGCTTAGCGTTCGCACAGTATAGACTTTTTTTTTCTAATTATATGTATTTATGTAAATATTATTTTCCTTCACTGTAAGCGCTTTGGGCCTTAAGGGAAAAGCGCGGTAAGAGCAATAATAATAGTAATAATAACATGAGTCTTCATGCTGGTAAGAACACACCGGACAAATAGTGGGATATTTTACAAACCAGCCCAAAATATCTTGGGATGATTATCTCGACCAAATATCCCGCTAATTGCAACTTCGGGCTGATGAATGTGCAATTTAACTGGATAAATTCCTTTGGGATAGTTAAAATAACAGAATATTTGGCACTATCGAGCTGATGGAGACATACCTAGAGGGCTTCCAAATTGAATGTATGAACAGACCTTCAAGACCTTGCGTACATGGTCACCTTGCACTTTCCCTGCTGCTGGAGACATCTTGAGGAACCTTTCCCTTGTATTAGTCCGTCAAGTCAAACAGGCTAAATCTCATTTATCATCCGTTCCCGGCCGTGACGGGCCACACTTATTAGATATTTTGGAGTGATTACGAGCCGTTATGCATGGGGCGATCAGACTCCTTAAAGCCCCTCTAAGGTCTTTGGAGCCTCACGCAATTTGATGGGAAAATTTCTGTCAAATTGTATAATAATATGAAAGAGGATGTCATTTAAGACATATTTTTACAAAGATTTCCAAAACACCTGTGTTTTGAAGCCGCATACTGACGAAAGAATGCCAAATTTTGGTTTTCTGCGTACAACAGAAAATTCAAATTATGTATTCTTTTATGAATATCTGTCTTCAAATAAAGGCTGACTTGCACTAGTCATGTGATTCACAAAGTGTGAAAACTATCTGAAAGCAGATTTGAAAGGTTAATGTGTATTGATCAATGTATTCTTTGAGTTTTTAGAACGCTTGTATGTAAGGAAATTGACTTTGTTGTGCTGAAAATGACATGCTCTGCATACAGAAATATGGGTTTGTCAGACTGCATGTGGGTTTTTTTGTTCCAAACTTTTCAGATATTTCCAATAATTTTTCAAATATGAGGTCATATGAACTATGAAGAGCAATCCTTTTTCTATTTATAATAATAATAATAAAAATATTCCACTTTTATATAGCGCTTAATACAAATGTCTCCAACTGCTTTGCAGATATACTTTTACCCAGGTCATTGGATTTAATACTTGTCCGCACACACTGTGTGCAGATTTTCCACTCCCTGGGGAGCATTCCAGCCAGTCGCCATTTTACAAACGCCACCTGCTAATCCAACCACATTAACTTTTGCATCCTACCGGGTACCCATTTAACACCTGGGTGGAGAGTGGCAAATGTATATCAATGTATTGCCATTAGGACATTAAGGACATTAGTGCAACGGTGGGGCTTGAATCACGGACCTTGTGATCTACAGTCTGGTGACAAATTCACTCGACCACGACACCTCTATGTTCCCCTTTAATCCCCTGCTCTTCCCCTAGTGATGAGGTTGGGAGGCCGTGCATGCATGAGAAATGTTGGAGAAGAGTGCTGTCACTTTGGATTAAGTCAGTAAGGAGATGCAACTCAATGCTTAGCCATGGCCGAGCCGAGCTTGCACTTTTACTCAACCCAAGAATCTTGTGAAAATGTATTTGAGAGCCAAAATAAATACATTCAGGAGAGATCTGTGCATCAAGAGTAGAAACAATAGAACTACATTATTGTTATAAGAAGAGAAAAAGAAAATGAAATATGAGGAGGAGAAGAGAGTAGGCCGACAGTTTCAGTCTAGGAAAGAAAGAAATGGATGGTGGAAAAATGTTATTAAGTCTGCGGCTATACAAAGCATTTTTTTAAAGTAGGGGAGGGGGTAAGCATGTGAAGGAGCATATTAAAAAAAGAGGGCTGCCCCCCTGTAAATGTTTACACCTCAAGAGCATTCACAGTCTTTTCTACAGCATTCAATTTATGAACATTTTGAATTCCTCTATTCAACCCAGTCATGATATTCTTTTGAAGGTTGCCGTGGCATTAAGGCTTTTTACATCCTTCTACTAGTTTCAAAGCAAGCAGTCATAAATATCTTTGCTGTATCCTGTTTATAAATTGATTTCCTTGCTAAGTTAAATTCAAGGGTTTCTTGATGTCAACATTCAGTGAAGTTTCTTTCGGTTCATATTGTGATATACTTAGCCTATGAGAAGTAATCTGCAAATGTATTTGACTTCTAGTTTCTTGCTGAACCCAGACTTCCTCTCTCGGGCCGCGCCCTCTCTGTGATACCGGTTCCTCTGCAGCCAGTCTATCCCTCAGAAAAGGGTTCATAACTAGGGCCCAGGATGTGACCAATCTCTAGCCAAGTTTTCCTGACATTTCCTGCAAATTACATTTGTCTGATTCATATCAAGACTGAATTAATTGAGGTCATCTACTCAGGTCAAAAAATCTCAATCATATGTCCATTCAGGTACATGCAGCAAAATAATAACTTGTAACAAGCACATAAAAATCAAACAAATATGCACTGAAGTTATATCATTGATAATAATACATGTCTATAGTACCTGACATGGGGTCAAAATGTCTTTATTTTTAAGACAAGGAAGGGGTGGGGGTAAGGGGGCAAGGGGGAAATGATTAAAGATCACTTTTGAAGTGATCTTAGGAAGATCCATGATTTTCGTTTTACTGGACAAGAGGCACTCTTGAATAAACTTGAACACCCCCCCCCCCCCTTTGAAATAAGAGAAAAATAGATGGTACAAGATGAAGAGAGAACAGTACTTTGGAAATCACCAATATTCTTTTTTTTAAACCAAACCATGGGTGCCCTGTAGGTAGAGATGTTAATAAGCAAAAAACCAATGTTTGATGTACCTTAGATTGATCAGGTGAAAGGTTAGCAAAGCGGTTGTGTTTACTCATGCCACTGCCCCGAAGCAGGAAGAATAATGTTGAGCGCTAAATGTTTTCAGCGATCGAATTAAACATCCATTTAGACGTTGTTGTTTGGAAAGGAAATCGATAAGCCTAAATGCATCAAGAAGATCTCGGTGTGTTGAGAGGGAGCCCTTGTTTTTTTGGAGTATTGGTATTGGCTAGTGCTTGTTTTTATGCCTCCGCCTACCGAAGGTGGTGCCTGAGGCATTACATGTATGTATAATTGCGTTGTCTGTCCGTCCGTCCGGCTGTCAGACTGTTCAGCTTTCCCGTAACCATGATATCCCAAGAACTACTTGAGGTATGAACTTCAAACTTTGTGACATTATATTTCACCATAGGAAGATGATCTATTTAGGTTTTGGAGTATGTAGCTCAAGGGTCAAGGGTCACAGGTGAATTTATGAGATTACTAGTATTAGGGATAGATAAAAGTACAATATCATAATTGTTCTTGTAAAAGAGAGAGATAGAAAGAGATGAATTGTGTGAGAGAAAAAAAAAATGGGGAGGGGTGTGACTAAGTAAGAATATACCTACTGCTCATTGTATCTTAAAGTACACTTATCTTATTTTAAGAATGTCTCTACACTTGAGTGCATTATACACTTGCTAAAATAGCAGATCTGCAAAGGCTTGCAGGATTTACATCAATACCCGTATAATTGTCCACCTAGATAGACTATACTGCACTGTACACTCATCGAAACCGGGATAACTAATTAAATTATTGATTTATAAATGCTTAGATCATTTCATTTTGATTGATGAGGACCAAGTAAACCAATAATTGCATACACTGTGCGTGAAGTATAGAGGTAATGTTAGCTAGATCTTATCAAACAGCACATTTATAATGAGCTAGGTATGGGCTTATATGAGGTGTACATACACTTTGGAAACTGAAATTGTAAATCACAACAGAGTTGCTTGTGTTACTTTCAAGGCTTATCACTAATCAATTATGGTATTATTCTTTTTTAATCCCACAGCAAATCATCATGTAAATAGGATCCAACTCTAGCAACCACCAGCAAATATTGACATATGAACATGTATGCATGAATAAATGTATATAACATCTGCTGATTGATTCCAAATTCCAAACAGAAACTATATAGCAATTATAAATCTAGGTACATTGCACAATGTATTCCATGAGCTCCTGGCCGCACACCCACTTTCTGAACAAAAACAAAACAGACAACCCCCCAAAAAATATAAAGATGGATGAATAAATAGAATGTAGTATTGTATGTAGTAATCTGTATGTACATGTACATCCCTTAATCTCTGCAAACACGTTGACATTGATACCTGACTGAAAGCCTGGGAAAATAGTGTGGCTCTGGTCAACTGTGGGTGCGTTTATCATCCCTTTTCTGGCCTAGAATCAGCGTTTTTAAATTGTGTTTCAGGCAAACTTGCATGGTGATAAATAAACGCAAGCCTGTTTTTAAACGTGTTTGTGTTTTGAATGTGAGAATGAGCCAGAATCGCGTTTCTGAAAGATGTTAGACGCAAAGCTATTTTAAAAACACACCTACATATCGGACCTTCCATTTGGTTCGGAGATATAGCGCGTGCCCTAGTTCACCTCCGAGCAACTCTCTGCTTCCCGGGTCAAACGGCGCAAAGCAGTTGCGCAGAGACGAGGCCTTTATTTTGAATCATGACGAGTTGATGAACGTGACATCCCGCAAATCACGTTGGTATAGGGGAGTTCAATATGTATGTTTAGAAAAAAGCTATTTCTGAGTGGCAAAAGATGATAAACACACCCTCTCTCAGTTTTCATTCCTGTGGTGGTTCGCTTGATCCATGATGAACTCTTGATATCAGAAACACAACCACTTGTATTCTAAAACCTGATCTCTCGACATACCAGATCTAAATATATCTCTCTAGCATTGTGGTATCACAATGTTGTCATCTATCTATCTACATAACTTCTACATAACTTCAAATAGTTGATTGAAACATAAATACATGTAATCTTGATTAATAGAGTTATCATTAAAAAAACTGGTTTATACAGCATTATGTTCAATATGTACCAAACCTCAAGTTTTATTAAAACAAAATTATAAAGATCAGATTTTACACTTGACAAAAAGTAATTGCTAACCACAAAATTGACCAGTTTCATTACCTTTAATCATTTGTCATTTTCTTTGTCAACCTGTATTTCATTTTTTTTTCATTTGAAAGTATTATAATAATAAAAAAAGGAAAACAGAATAAAAGAGAGAATAATTGATTTTGTTAAAGTTATTAACAAATTAAAAGAAGAAAAAGTAACTTGTATAAAAAGAGCATTGAAGATATCAAAAACTAAAACTAATTTTTTTTTTGGTGTAAATTAGGGTGAGACTTGATCCCAAAACATAGCCCGAAACACACTGATGTTCACACACTCTCTCTTGCTCTCTACATCTCGGTTAATCGGCACAAGCATTATTAAAAGAATGTGTCGGTTTACATTTTTTTAAAATCAGAATCTAAAATCTATACATCTCATCTACATGTAGAGCTGTATTTGTACGATGCTTATAGCTGCTTCATCAAAAGATAAATCCTTTAAAAGTGTTCTTTTTTGAAGCTGCCATACATGTAGGCCAAGCATAACATCCCTGTGGATTATCAAAACTTGATGGAGAGCATTGCTGTAGATGTACATGACATTCTTTTTCTTGTAGGAAATGCAGCCTGTCAATTTGCATTCTAGAAAGTAGCTACAGAGCTGACAAGACGGTCATTTGGGAGACGCGTACAACTGACGGTCAATTTGTTCTTGGATCTGGTTTCAGTTGTGTGTGTCATAGTAATATTTCAGATTATACCGGAATATGGGATGCTGTCAGTTAGAGAGATGGATAGAGGGATGGATAGAGAGAGGGAGAGAGAAGAAGGGGGAAGAATAAAGGGGAGAGAGAGAGGGGGGGG
>BEXV01000970.1:118018-128794 GCA_003118195.1 Hemicentrotus pulcherrimus
AATTTTTCAAAGTTCTTAGCATTGTAGAGCCCTATTTTGTCAAAGTTGCTTATCGTATTCTAACTCTAGGTTTCACAATGGTAATGCAAATTTAAAATTTCATTATCCAATTATGTTAAAAAATTACCAAAACATTGTATATACCTTTACGGATTATTTTAATATGCACAGTTTGTCTAAACAGCGGAATGTGAGAAAAGTCAATGATTTTAGCTTGCAGTGTAAATGGAGCTATCAAAGATTTCCCCCCAGTAACCAATCCATCAGTCTGCTCGGCTTACCCTAATTATTCATTTTTCAACCTTTGATCAGGAACATGTCTGTTGTGTAAACTCCCTAAGCTGTGTCAACAGTGTTCTTTCAAAATATACATGAAGCGTGCAATAATGGAAGTGGCTTTAACCAGAATTTGAGAAGTCGGTTATTGCATGTTAGTGCTTCCTGTAACACTCGTAGTCATGCCTAGTGTCTGTTGTTTGGAACAGTTGTGTTTCCACCATGTCGTGTCTGATTCGAATATCAGTCTCTCTAAAGGATTCATAAGGATGCCATGTTTTTAATCAAGCAAGGAATAACTGAGATATTATTCAACAGAAGTTTATCAAACAGAAGTTTGGAAATGGTCATTACGTCTTTGTGTTTCTTGTGACACTGCCTGTCTATGACGTTGGAAGCTGAAGTGGCCTACTCTACTTGAATATACATCTCTTTCTAATGGATTCTAAAGATGCGACTTATTTCATATAAGAGTGGAACAATGGAGGCAGCATCAAAGAGAATTTTTGAAGTGTTTTATATCATTGTTTCCTGTCATATTGACACTAGAACTTGAGACAGTGGATGTATGATTTTGAGCAATTTTGCCTTCAAGAGGTATTCAGGAGCTTGGTCATTACACATTCTTATCTTTTTATCTAATGGATTCAGAAAGATGATTTTTGTTTTGTTTATTCAAGCGTGGAATAATGGAGGTAGAGTTAAGCAAAATTAGAATTTTGGAAGTTGTTTTTGAATGGTAGATTTTCCTGTGTAAAACATCGCAATTAAACTTGGTGTCTGACTAACAGCTCTGCCTGTCTATAACATCGGAAGATATATACATTAATATCTTTCATGGAATTTCCCATACTCCCCTTGGATTCCCTGTTTCATCATAATTTGTGTTGTTTTTCCAAAGATAAACAACAACAACAGGATACAGTGAAAGAAAAAAGTTAAATTTTCAACAACTTCCTGTTGAAATGCACCATATATTTAGGTCCCTCACAGATTGTGTCCATGTTCTGTATTTTGAAAATGATGATATTTTTATGTTATGGAAAATTATGTTAGTTGTCATAAGTAATTACCAGTAAGTAACACTTACCATTGGTTCTTGCGCTGCAGATCCATTTATCTTATTTACCTTTAATAATTCGAAGCTGCCAGCTATGCGCACACATTGAGCAATGATTTTGCTTAATTTTGATGTGTTAAAACAATTACCATTGTTTTTTTTTAAATTCTATCATATAGGATAACATTGTTTTCAGAATACCACAATGTTTTAATCTGGTAAAATGACACAGGTAGAGAGATTCTTCCCTGTGATACCTGCACACTAGATTCACCCTGCCTGATGATAGAAACCAAGTCAATACTTGAGGTCATGTGAGGCCATGGGAGATGATTACATCACCACCAATTATGAAGGGTAATCCCCCAGGATTAAGAAATTAGCACTCACTATATAGGGAGAGTTAGCAATAGAGTGGAATGCATAGGTATTTGTTATGTGTAATATAGGTCAAGAAGAGTTTCTTCAAGTACAGTGTTCTGTAAGCTACATGTTTATGTATGTGTATCTCTTTCCATTAAAAAAGCTGCTATTTCACGAGAAATTAATGAGAATCGTTTCCTGCTGGTTTAATTCAGTCTAAATTTGACCAAAGGATCATTGGGTAAGATCATGTATCTCAATGTCCACTGAATAACCAGAAGTTTTAACGATGTGGAACTTGCTAATGTTAATTTACCATTGTCTCTCTTCATCATTGTTTCTCTACATATTATGTAGGTCTTGTGGGGCTAAATATCAATGAGTAAAGAGTTCAAGTCAATAAGCTTTTTAAAACTTCTCTTGAGGTGTTAACAGCTGCCATTTTGTTGCAACAACTGTAACCATCTGCAACATTTGTGAAAGTTTAATGTATGCTAAACTGAAGTTATGGTTCAGGGTATTGAGTTTGAAGTCTTGTACTTATTCCGTCTGCTGAGATCGAGAGCTAGAAGAGTGTTAAGTCATGCATGTGTACTTGTACACAGGGTTAAAGGTAAAGACCAGTAATGGTCATGTGATTGCATTGTGAAAGAAACGTTGTGGAATCAATCAGAAAAGGTTGATCATCTAGCATCAAGCATCTGCAAGGTTCTGGAATCATCAAAATGATCAGACATTTGGCCCATTCTTCGTAAAGTTACAAGCACTATACACAGAAAGATGTAAATGGGACTACCCTGTATCTCTCACAGACCATGAGAGAAACCAATTTTCCAAATATATAAATTAGTAGGCGGTTTCCCGGCAATTTTTTTTATGATCATGTATTAGTCAAAACATATTCTTTCACATGATTGGTAATGAGAGCTTCCATTTCATTTTTTGAAATTGGGGCGTTTCCAATACTGGTCTTTACTGTTAATGCCCTTCTGTATGTGAGTTGTACTAGACCTACATGTATACCATGTACATTTTCATCTTGAACCAAACTTTAGGCCCTTACATATATACATGTACAGTATAATTATTCCGCCTTTTCTTTTCTTTTTTGTTCATTCCAGGTTTAATTTACGGTTCAAACCGCGGTAGCCGTGCCTTCTCTCTGTCGCAGCAAGAACGATTCTCGCGCCTCCGTCCGGGCATCGAGCGCTCCGGCGCCCTCACAGGCAGGATGTCTGTGATGAACGGGACATTGAGCGATGGACTGCATGGGAAGGCAAAGGGAGACGAGCCGATTGTCGGGAGTCTGGACGACTCGTCAGAATGGGACCAGGTTAGGGGCCCGTTTCATCAAAATTGTTATCTATAACAAATGCTGAATTTCTGTGGCAAATTTGCTCTCAGCCAATCAGATGGCATGATAGCTTGTAACTTGTCATTGATAACAGGTTTTATGAAACAGGGCCAAGTGATTGCTAGTTATAATACCCCTGTCTGATTTGAGGCAGCGAAATGTTTTAACTCATAGCAATTCATGAAATCCTTTAGGTCTGAATAAATCAATTTTTTAAAATAAATATTTTAAAGGCTTATAAACCACTACATTACAAATAACCCCCAAATATCCACAGATCTATTACACATGGAGACATCCCACTCTGTGCATTTAAGAATACTAATATTCACTGCCAAAATGATGAAGGGGCTTCATGAATACCTGTTCTTAACCCTCTTGTAAAGAATACTTCCAAATGTATATCATAGAATGTACCGCTGGTGAGCACGTATCTAGCAGTCATCTTGATGAGTTTTACCGTTTTGTACAAATGACCTTTATCTACCCATGTGTAGATGGTATCTCTGAAGTGGCCGATCGGTTTCTTTGTGCTATATATACATGTACACAGTTCATGTTTTCGTAATGACTCTTATATCCCCCAAAATCTTAGAAATTAGTTGATGTCAATATTTGACCAGTTACAGGTAGGGTAGTACCATTTCTTAGTATCACAAACCTCATACTTTACAGAGTATATTTAATCAGAAGGAAATATAGGACTTTGGTCCTCAAATAAGAAGGAATATTAATATATAATTTGTTTTGTTTTGTAGGGAGAAAATCAACCTGTAGCTATAAAAAAAGTCAAGAGGGGGAAAAAACCCACTAGTCGTTTTGAAATATGAGTCTAAACATTGTGGCTATTGCCTGGTAACCCTAAGGTTTCACTTTCATAGGAAACAATAGTGTAGGATGTCCATATATTCATGTTATTTCTGATTGGTTCATAAATAGATGTGATGATATCATTATTGTGGTATTCTATCCTGTAATATTCTATACTGTAATAGTATAATACCAAAGTTCAGTGGTTTGAATCATATCTGTCCAACCAAGAACACATAGTTCGTTTTAAAGAGGCAACGTCTAGTTCCTCAAAAGTTATGATTGGAGTCCCTCAAGGTTCAATTGGTGAAATGTGCCACCCAGAAAGAGTAAAAGATGTGTATCTCTAAAATGATTTGAATTTGGATATTACAACGTACATGTATGTGTATGTTAATTCTCTGTCTTCAAGCGCACACAAATTTGGATAAATTATTTTGTGTATCAAGTTCAAGCCTTTACATAGATACCTCTCCATACAAAATTGTCATACTTGGGGCTTGAAACTTCAGGCTTGACATGGCATAGAGAAATTATCAAAATAGGGTAAGCACAATACACCTTCATGTATGCACAGACATATTATTATTATCATTGATTTAATAACAGTAGGTTTTGCTTTCTCTGTTTCAGATCGAGAGTATAATGAACTCTTTTGGAGCAGGCTTAGTCAGAGAGTCTGTGTATGTCCGAGATTACCAGCAGGACTTTGAAAAGATGTTTGACGGTAAATAAAATGGCATCTATTTCTGTATTAGTATGGTGCACTGTTCACATTTACAGTGAAACCTGCTTTAGTGACCACCTGTCTATAAAGAACACATGTTCTGATTCCAATGAACAGTGTTTCTCATTAGAAAGTGTTCAGTGGGAGCCTGTAATTAAAGACCACCTGCCCCTAAAAGCCACTTTTCTTGTCTCCTTTGAGCGGTCTTTATAAACAGGTTTTGCTGCAATTCTGTCTCTTCTCTTCTGACAGATACAAACTTATCTCTCTCTAATACATGTGTTTTTGTTTCCATTTTAAACCAACTACTTGTACCTAGAGGTAATAAACAAAAGGGTTAGATTTTGTTTATCTTAATTTATTTCTATTCTTGTCTTTTCCTTTTTTTCTTTTGGAGGCAACTTGTTCTGTTATTGTTGTAGGGGGTAGTTATGCTATTGAGGAGTAGTAGTTCAGGTAGTTAGTAAGGGGGGCATGGGGCTAGTATACTGAAAGTAGATATTGGAGGGGGGGGGCTAAGTTGTAATTGGAGCTAAATGTAATTGTGAAAGCGTTAGGGGGAGGGAAGTGAATGTCTTAACTAGCTCCTTGGAGCAGGCTTATCTGATGGTTGTTATTCATGCATGTGAATTGGAATTAGTTCTCATTGTTCACTCCACCCATTATGTTCTCTCTCAGCGCCATTTTGTTCTAGTTTTTAATCATTCTAGAAGAGCGCGAAAGCTACATTTCATCAATATTTTCCCTTTCTTTTCACAGGACCAGGAGGTCCCCAGAGTATAGGTGCATGGATGGATAGTCTCAATCTAGGCCAGTATGAAAACATGCTCATCGCTAATGGGTTCGACCATCTTGACTTCATTGTGAGTATTACCTTTGGCAAGGCATTAAAGGCAGGCTTTACTACTTCTGCTAGAAGGGATTATACCACCTAGTGAGCCACCGAGGTCACTGTGACAGGTGGCTATCTCATTAACTCAGCTCTCATTTAACTTAAGAAAAAGAGGATCATGGGGGACCAACAGGCACCGATTGGGGAAGTTTTCTATATAGAGGGAGCAAGTAGCTACAAGTAGGACAGTGTGTCTTTAATCTACATTTGCCGCTCCATACCCAGGTGACAAATAGGGACCTGATGACGACTGTCTAAGTTTATGTTAGTAATTGTCATATGCCCTCATAGTGACCATATGGTAGGAATACTCCCCAGGGAGTATGCAAACATTGTTGGAACAAATCCTATGGCCAGGGTAATACTATCTGTAGAGCACTTAGAAACTGTATTGTGTACCGGTAATATAATAAGGGCTATATAAAACCAGATTATAACCCGGACATTAATCAAATGCAATTCTATCCAATGTGTTCAGGTGCAGATCTTTTTACCTAAGTTATTGACAAGAAAGAAAAAAAAGGGGTGTGCACTTCATATGGGAGAGGGTGGGGGATGGGGTTGTGGAATAGTTCAGGCTGTGTAATATGTCATTGCTACTACAGTGCACTGTGCATTACTCAAAGTCACACAAGTCATAATTGTCGTAAGTCATCTCAAGGCTTTAGACCAAACTACCGGTATGTAAAACGTGTTTATTACAGTTTCCTAAATCGTATTTTGCAATACGTCAGACTATTGTTTGTGGCCTTAACAGATTCAACTCATGCAGAGTTTGCTGTATTAATATTGCTCACAGAAACCATTGAATAATAAACTGAAAACAAGGAACCAAGAATGTCATCTGCTGGGGTCGATTGAAAATGAGTGTACTATAAAATGTATATGTATGTTATAAAATCGTGAAAGCAGAATATAAATGTAAATTACTGTCCTTTATCATTTGTCTCATCTCCCACGATACCTCTCTTTCTCATCTTATCTCTCCAGGGTGGTGGTATCATTGAAGAGCAAGACCTGATGGACATCGGTATCGTGGAGGAGATTCATCGGAAGATGATCCTAGAGGCTACAAGATGTCTACCTATCATGAAACCTATAGGTAAGATAATGTACCCTTGTTAACCCAATGACTACCGCATTTTATAGGTTCCATAGGCTTAATACAGGGACCACCAGGTTCCCGTAGGCTAAGGGTCAAGCCTCTCATCATGTAACATCATGTAAAGTCAATCCTGCTTTAGTGACCGCCTGTCTACAAAGACCACATTTTTTGTTTTCCTTAAAATTGGTTTCTCATTGAAATATGTATCAAAGGAACCGGAGTACAAAGACCACATGTCTATAAAGACCACTTTTTGTGTTTCCTTTGGGTGGTTGCTATAGACAGGTTTCACTGCAGTACACACACAGTCAAAAAACAAACTTAAACAAACATAAAAAGTGATTAGATGTATGAAGTAAAAGGGGATGTTGATGGGTTAGCAAAACCATTGGTGGGTTTTGGGCAAGTCTTCCCTCTAATCAGGGATGTTCAGTTAGCCACTAAATGATTCATACCCTTTGTAAATTTGATGTTTTTTGTGTTTTTCGTTACTCAAGAATGAAATGTTGACTCGTTTAATTAGGGTCTTTGTTGAATACTTTAAGATGTTAGCTTTAATATGTCATATTCCCAGGAAACATAATCAGATCAAATCAATTTTACACATGCTTTCAAAACTTGGTAAGGGTATGACTAATTCATATGTAAACTGTATATATATATATGTATATATATACTACACGCAGCAAGTACCTTGTTATAATGTAGTCATACCAACAAAACCTACACACCAGACTGATACCAGACCAAACAAACTGTTACATTACCACAATGACCACAAAGATGTTGGTTTATAGTTGGTTAGGAAATGTGACAGAGGTATTTTTATAAACGACCTTAGTACCAACCCATGTCAAATTTGCTTGTTTCTCCCGCAGAGAAAAAATTAATTCAATGCATCATGAATATGGTCTTGGTTTCCCTGTACAATTTCCTTTGCAGCAGTATTTCTAATTGTTTTTGTTGTGTACATGTATTAAGTTGCTAATTTGTGTAGGATCCCTAGTCTCAATTGTTGTACATGTATCACATAGGGGATGCGTGAATGCAGATAGCACTCATATGGTGTTAATCTGGATGGTTTTTAAGGCCTCTCTGTGGTTAGCCAGAGATTTGGGGAAAGACATTTTTAGAATATTTGGTTGTGAGGTCATTCTGTGTCATCAAGTTTTGATGGCATTATCATTGCTAAATGGCTCTTTTTATTTTCTGTCTACTATTCATGTGACTGTGTTCTTTAATTTTAATCCTGTGTAAAAACCCTGTGAAGTATTGACATGGTAAACTGTCCCAATAAAATGATGCAGCAAAAAACAATGCATAAATGATGGGCAAGAGGTAATGTTAGTGGGGTACAGATCAGGCATGTAGCCATGGGGGGCAACAGGGAGTGGTGGTGGGAGGGTTATTTTAAGGGGTGCCCAAGACAAGCATGTCCTTTCTAGGATGCTCATATCCTTTCTCACATAACAATGTGCAGTCAATGTCTGAATATATAGTTATTGCCCCCGCTCTCTGGAAAAAACTGCCCGCCTTTATTCACTGCGCCCCCTCTGTATCTCAATTCAAATCTCTACTCAAAACCTATCTTTTCAAATTGTAAATTGCAGTTGTGCGTCGGTCAATGGAGGTGCACACCATATTTGTCTTTATTTAGTTGATTGCCACTGTTTTTCTTACCTTATCTATGTTACATTTGTATTTTTGCTTTTTCTTATAATTTAATTCAACGGGTTATAGTCTTCTCTTAATCAGAACACTGTGCGCTTAGAAGCATCAGTATTAACCCATAGCCTGCCATGAGGCTGCACGCACGCTACCTATTGAGTGCCATGTGCGTGCAAGGGCGCTTTCGTAAGAGCAGTTATTGTTCATGCTCATTGGGCTGTGCTGTGTGTTTTGCACTCACCATTCATTGAACCTTCGCCTTAATCAGATTATCTCCAAAACAACCTGGCACAGTGGGGATTAGCCCTGTGGCACGATAAGAGTTAAGCGCCTAATTCATGTTATGTATTATTATTATTATTATTATAATGGAATGGAATGGAATGCTTTTGCTTGAATGTATATTTAGGTCCTGAACCAGGCTTTACACCTAAGCCTACCTGTAAATGAGTTTTAGTTTTGAAATCATTTTAAATAACTTTTCATCTTTATTTCTCTTCTCACATTTATGTTTAACTAAAATTTCAAACATTTTGTTTTCATCATGTTCTTTCTGTTTTAATTCATACTATTTTCCGTCAAATGAATTGCTCATTTATAGGTCCTGGACCGGACTTCACACCCAAGCCAGCCTCCGTCTCAGACTGGTTGAGAAGTCTACTCCTCAGCGACTACATCTCAAACTTCTTAGAGAACAACATCACGACCATGGCCAGAGCCCTGGAACTGTGGGAGTTTGAACTAGAGAATGTAAGCTCCCTTGTTTCAACATTTCAAGCAGTAGCTTCAGGAAGTTTCTTTTTCTTCATCCTTTCATATATTGATATAACAATAGGTTGGATTGCTCTCAAACAAGATAATATTGTGTGTCAATATTTTTATTGTCAATTTTGGCAAACAAACTACCAGGCGCCACGCAAATGTAAGTGAATTACCAGGCAGTAACTTTATTCAAACAGTAAACACCGTAGTTTGAGTAATATCATTGAAAAAATGTTAGTGTAATATATGCCCTTAGATACATGTATGTCAGGCATTTTGTTGGGTGTTAAAATTATTCATAATTGCAGGTTTGCTTTCACCTGACTTGAGTCAAGTGCCTTTACATCAACTTTCACAAGGAACTGATAACTCACAAGCAGTACTATTAGAACCGTTAACTGTACCTCTATCAATCACCTTTAATGAGCACTGATTGGATCATCATCTGCTGCTAATGGGAGTTTCCATCCCTTATCAATCAAGAATTGCATTTAGTCTCGAAATAGGATTCCTAATGTGATGACTGTCCTGGAGATGCTTTGTAGTCTTGAAATATATCAATGTAGAAATACACTGCATTTTCATCCAAGAAGATTTTTAATTGTATGCTTTAAATCTACCCTCATTAGAGGTGTCATGGTCGAGTGGATACGTCACCGGACTGTCGTTGACAAGGTTTGCGGTTTGAGTCCCGCCCGGGCACTAATGTCCTTTGGCAAGACATTGATCTACATTTGCCACACTCAACCCAGGTGATGTAAATGGGTCCCTGGCAGAAATTAATTGAAATGCTAGAGCGCCGTAATGGCCGCCTTGCTTAAGCCAGGGTAATAATCAGGCAGCACCAGGAGCTCACGACGTGACGGACATGTGCGCTATATAAGAAGCCATTTTCATTATTATTATTATTATCGTGTATCATTTCAGGTTCTTGAGGTACCCATGTTGGGCCACAGAAAGAGGATCTTAGCCTCCCTCGGGGATCGGCGACGGAGTCGACACAGCAGCACCATCGACATCGAGATCAGCCGGCCTCACTCGTTGGACATTGACATCACAAGTAGCGAAGACTTGGTAAGGCCACCCAAACTCAAAACCCCTTCGTCCTGTGAAAACCTTCTGTCATCTAGTGATACCGCGCCGGCACTGCCACCCCGCCCAAAGATTGGTGTAAAGCCCTCAACAGGCCGCGATAGCATCAAGGCAAAAGCTCAATCATTAAGAGAGGAGTTGATGAGGCCTGTTGGTTCAAAGACAAGCCAGGGGGCCGTAGCACCGAGGCTGTTAAAGGATCGCGGTGGTAGCTCCAAGAATAAAGATATACCTGTTATACCAAAGGCAGTGACTCCGGGACAGGCAAGATAAATGAACTTCACAGACCAGATTTGGAAGCTTTATAATATATGTACTCCAGAGAAAACTAACACATTATCATTTAATGGTGCAGGCTACATGCAAGTTTTGCTGGGCAGGGTTCGTACAAGCTGAAAGGAAAATTCTCAGAAACCTTACAGAAAAAGAAACTGAAATCACTAAAAACTTTTATATTAATTCAATTTTGATCAGCATTAGATTCTAATGAAGAAGCTTGAGTAACAAATGTACATGTACTCTGAACAGTAACTTTAATGATCTCTTAAAGTACAAATTTTCCTTGAAATAAATCCTTTGGACAGTAGAAATTAAAAAGAAATTCCATCATGAATTATCCTACTTGTGATGGATTACACTGTTCTAAGAAATGAGCATTATGGCAGTT
>BEXV01000970.1:140809-153815 GCA_003118195.1 Hemicentrotus pulcherrimus
CCCCCCCCCCCCCCTGCTCATGTAACTCTGATGGATGTACTTATTATATTATCTCTGAATATAAATCAATATCCTGATCACACCGCTGCAACCGATACCAGACTGATGATAAACTGATGATAGAGTCTGAATGGCCAAGATTATGTTTGTAATTGGTTTAGTGGTTCGCTGAAGTAAAATGTGGTTTTCTCTTGATGAGTTTAGATTAGGGATTAAACATGTATATTTGATTATACACAGTTATATATACATATTCATCCTAAAGTGGGGCTTACATTAATATTGATATTCATTCATAACAGAGTACATCTTGCATTTGTTTTCCCTCATTTTGTACTTACGTGTGTGCATTATTTTTGCTCATAAAACAATTGTTACTTTATTAACATGTATGCATTGTAAATTTGAAAACATATAGGGCATGTCTGCCCAAAATAATATTAAGAAATGATTTATAACAAAGTGGATAACAGAAGTGATTATTGTTATTATTATTTTGTATGTGCTTGGAAATTGATGTAGTAAAGATGTGTGGTGTGTTGTGATAATAATGGTGATTTATGTGATATTGATGGTGGTGATTGAGGTGATGGTGATAATGATGATTTTATTTTGATATTGTTTCATTTTCCTCTGCATTCTATATAACATATTTTTTTTAAATTCAATAAATGACAAAACATGAAAAAGTAAAAAGTCTTTTTGGCCAATCAATCATAAAAAGGCAAATACACAAAACATTCATCGTTAAAAAAAAAAGGAAATTGTCAGTTTATCATATTTCATCATACTTAATAAAATTATTTACAAATTTTGTTGACTGATGATAATAATAGAAATGAGGATGATGGTGATTTAGGTTTTGATAATGGTGGTGCTGGTGATGATGGTAATGATGAAGGTGATGATGGAGCTGTTGGTGTGGTGATGATAATGATGATTATGCTATTGATGATAATGATGACCATGGCAATGATGTTTTTAGTTGACTTCCTATATTAATCATACTATATCTGCTCGACGAAAGCTATCCAATATCAAAACAGATATTTCATATTTCTTACTCTTTTTAACTGTTCTTTATACCTTTCTGAAAGCTATCTTAAATGTGAAAACGTAAGAACATAACATAAGAGCCATCAAGAATGCTTTGTCTGAATATAAATGTATTTTATTCTCTTTTGCATTTTTTTTCTTTGTTTAAACAGTGTAGCAAACACATATTTTACTTTTTAAAATACCGGAGGTGTAGTTCTACATGTCTATCAAACTTAAAATCAACAAAATGTAGAAATATCTTATGGATATACAAGTAGGTAGTACTAATAAAACAAGTATTATTCACATTTCAGCTACTTCAGTTCTGCTTTCTTTTTAAAGTCATTTTCTACAAGGGCGTCTTGTGTTCTCTTGACGAGATATTCTACTATATTTCAAACTACTTCAATAGTACATTGGACTATGCAGGGGCATCGCAAAAAAGGTTTTAAACGGAGCGGGGTTAAACTTATGCCAATAAGTTTGCATGCATACATTATGATCCAGAGGGGATGTCCTCTTTTTACTTCTTTACTTTTCTAATAACTATCTACCGGTATACTGTTGTGAAAACGTACACATTAGCAACAATAACAACGTCACATAAGAGCCACCAAGAGTGCGTTGTCTGAATAAGCATATTTTAAATCGTCTTTTGCAATCTTATTAAAAACCAAAAAACAGTGTATCAAATTGTTTACTTTTAAAAGTAACGGAGTTGTAACTTTACATGTCTGTCAAACTTAAAATCAACAAAATGTAAACAAAATAATGGATTTTAATACAAGCAAGTAGTACTGATTAAACAACAAGTGTAATACGCATTTCAGCAATTTCAGTTCTGCTCTAAAAAATCCACAAAAAAAAAAATCAACACGGACGTCTTGTATATTCTTGACTACATATTTCACTATATTTCAAACTACTAACTATGGTTAAGACATTGAAACAGGCAAGGGCATCGCTAAAAGGTTTTGAACGAGACGGGATTAGACTCATGCCATTAAGTTTACCTGCAGTGAATGTGATCCATATAGAAGGGGCGAATCAACCCCCCCCCCCCACCCCCTCTCTCTCCCCTGAAACAAGAGTCCAAAGAATTTGATGAGATATGAGAAGATGTCACCCCTTCTTTTGCATCTGCCTCTTTTTTTTGTTGTTGAATTTTGCCTCCAACTTTCCCATAAATGAAAGGGTTTGCCGACAGAAAGGAGGCCCTCCCACACACACACACAGGTCAAGCACACACGCTAACCTCAGCGATACCCTTGCGCTCTGTATAAATATTTATCTTCAAACTGTAGGTTTGTTCAGATATCTCGCGGTAAACCGCCGCAAAGTAAAAAACAGCCGCGGTTTATTTTACGCGTAAGTGAACGGCAATAACGTGCATGCAGCAAAGGACTTGGGCGCATTCACTGAGCTTTGTGTAATATTTTACGTTAAATGTGAAGTGTATTACGCCTATTACGCCTTTACCAAACAACAAACCGCAACGGTTTGACTGCGTTAAATCTGACCGAGCTGTAACATCGTTTACGTATTTGTATGATAAGTATATAAGACATTATATTCTACATAAAATTATGCGTAAGCTTTGACATATATATATAAATCTCATTAAACATACATGAATGGACACAGATAATTGTTGTCGTCAAAATTGTGACACATCTGAAAACCCTTTCAACTTGATTGTTGATTGGAAAGTTTTCCACTAATTTCTCAACAAATTGATCAGCCCTCGTTTGATTTGGTCTTGTGAAGTTCATGTTCATTACTGACAAATTGTTGACTTATCTTCGCTTCGGTTATCTCTAAGGCAGCGGACAACAAGAAAATGTGAAAGATTGCTTGGCTTGAGACAGTCGACAGAAGGGGATAAAAGCTTGCCTACTCAACTTCCACGTTGGTCAAACCTTAATCTACATGCGATTATCACTGGACTCTAACATATGGAAAGATGAAAAACGAATAGAGCAGTTACGAGAGGACATGGTGTGTTGATGAAGGCTAGTGCCTGGATAGTTTGCAGAAAAATCATATGAGAAGCTTTAGTTGTAAATGTCGTGTAACGGACTCCGTTCAACAGCGCTCTGTAACAATAATATAAAGATAAAATAAAGATTCATAAGGACACAAATTTAGACAACGAATTCTTTTTCTGTTAAACACAAATCACATAAACAAAACTGATATTGGACCAATACCACATTGAACATTGCCTGTTTGGCTAAGAATCTGTCGGTTTCAGGTTTCAGGTTCAGGTATGGCGCGGTAAACCGCTTGTAAATCAATGACAACTGCGACCAACACAGGACTTGCGCGTATTTATTTCATATCTGAACGAGCCTTTGGAGTCAGTGTGTAGTCAGTGTGTATAGTCAGTATGGAGTCAGTGTACAGTCAGTCTTCAGTCAGTGTGTAGTCAGTGTAGTCAATGTGTAGTTAGTGTGCAATCAGTGTGTATAGTCAGCATGTAGTCAGTATGGAGTCAGTGTGTAGTCAGTGTGTATTCAGTGTGTATTCAGTGTGCAGGCAGTGTGTATAATCAGTGTGTTGTTACTGTGGAGTCAGTTTGGTGGAGTGCCTATGGTATAATCGCCTTTATGTCACCAAAAATCTCAACTCACCATAAGGTCTTCTATGCAAAACTATAGGAAATATGAAGATTTTTGTTTAAAGCAGTCGACAGAGAGTACCCAATTCCAAGCTTATCAATTCTTTCAGACGTTTTCATAACGATCATAGCGTAAATGCTGTACTGACTAAGAGGGTTCTTTTTGTTGGCGTTTAATTGTAGTGTTTGGCCTCAAAATGGTAGTTTGTTTTCTCTTAACGGGCATTTACAGATTGTTTGAATGTTATTCATAGGACGAAATAACGAATTAAAACCTTAACTGAGTATCTTGGAAAGTTAGTTTTGATCATAAGTCCAGTGTTACAGAAAAGGTATAGGAAATCAAAGACCTACATCACTACTGCTCTGTCCATCGGTCACATTAGGAGCAGTAACGCTATCAGAGCCATCAGAACTCTGTTCGTTAGAAAAAAAGAACAAACGTATAAAGAAAAGAAGAAAAAATATGTTTATAATACAGATCATTGATGAGAGTATCATTTCCTAATTTCTAGGTGCAAAATGTTATCTATACTCCTTTGTCTCGTTACACAAAGCTTAGCAAATTGATCAATGCAATCGATTGCGCAAATTCATGGTAATTAATTTGTGCAATTGATTGCATTGATGACTGTGTGCAATCACTCACAAAAATCATTCGTACAATCAACTGATGAACTTTGTGAAATGGGCCCCCAATGAGTACAGAACTTCTAAATAACTTATCTGACAAAACATGACTGATCTTACGAGAATGTTCCAAAATATATGAGGGGCAGTATTCTTAAAAAAGATAATATCCTTTGTATAAATGTAAACTGTCATAACAAATCAAAATTAAGACAAGTCATTGATTATTGTCTGTGCAAAGCTTCCTGCGTTCGCTGTAATAAGCTGAAAAGAGACATTTGAACAAATACCAGTGATAAACGAGGTCTGCGCAATTTCAGTTTAGTTTTAGTTTTCCTTTTTTTTTCCCATCTTTTTTCATTTGTGTTGTAATAAGTTAAATACATTGACAAACAAACAATATTTATGAATATATGAATCAATACAAGAAAGAAAGACCGGCTAAATGAAAAAAAAAAAAGAAAAAATATCTTACTTCATAAAAATTTGTCTCTACCATGGGTCTGTCAATGCCTTGGAACAGTCTAAGGCGATTCACAGCCTGACTGATTTCATATTGTCGTCGATCAATAGAGTCTGACGACTGATCGTCCAATGAAGGTTGCGACCATTCCTCATCACAGATACGCGTGTGCTCTGTTTCCTTAGCTCTCCTTTTCCTGCCAAAGTACAGTAAGAGGGTGATTATTTTTGTTTCTCCTTTGCATGAACATTTTTCTCATTCGTATATGAGCCCCAAATTATAACCATTGTTATCTTTATCGTAAAATACGTAATATAGAAATTAGTTAACTTTTTGGTTTATTCAATAACTTTACACATACCTTGTATTTCAGGGCTTTGCAAAATATATCAAGAAAACATTGTGGATGTCATTGTCATTTTCATGTTATATCATCATAATTTCCATTTTACTTCTCATCATCGCTGCTAATTGTAAGTAATGGCACTGTCATTAACATTGACAGTCACTTTGTCATTGTCATTATATATTGCCATTATCATTATCCCTGTCACTGCATTGCTATAATAAGTTTCATTATAACTATCTAATTTAATTCAGTTTAATTTATTTGGTACCATAAACAGAAATCAAGTATAAATCATAAATACAGAATACATGATAGGCCAGGACCAATAAGAAGCAAATTGTGCATGCAAATAGGCCCGTTACTAGTAACAGTGTAAACACAATATTAAATCAAATTGTAAAACAGAAACAAGTAACAAGAAAATGGCCATTAACTACAGAAGAATTTACCTCATGTGAGGGTTATACAAACAAGATACCTCATATAGTAATAATAATTCGTCCGTTCTTATGACGTACGTCATAATAAGGCTCTAAAGCATTCAGGAACCAATTTACTTCACCAGGGTGGAGATTGGCTTAATCATGTAGATTGATGTCTTGCCAAAAGATATTAGTGTCGCGGCGGGCTCGAACCGCGAACCAAGTGATTCACGGTCTGGTGAAGTATCAACTAGGCCATGTACCTCTCCAAAACACAATCATCAATACAAAGAAAGGGAAAAGGTGAGAATGAGAAAGAGGAGAAAAGGAACAGGGGAGAATGGGAAAGAGAAGAAAGGGTCTACTTATCATTACCAATGTCAGACGAAAATAGCTCACCCCTTCTTAATCTTATCATCTCTGTTCCTACGCACTATCAGAACCATGATACAGCATGTACATACTATGAAACAAAGGGCTGCCGACATAGCACCAAGTATGATGCCTACTATAACACCAGGTGATAAGCCACGTCTTCCAGAGTCTGTGGGATATAAGAAAGAGATATAGTTACATAAGAGTAAATAGAATTTGATACATTATTAGGAGAGAGTAAATTAGATGATAAACGTATACAAAACGTTTACATTATATTTCAAACGAAATAGACAGGAATTCATTTTCAAAATAAAGGGGGTGAACTGATTAAAAAATTAATTGCTCTACCCTGTAGCTAATTTTGAGTTTACATGTTTGCAAGAAGAAGCATGGTAATGGAATGAATGTTAACTTTACGATCATATCCATTAGGAAAAATAACAAATGGTAGAGAAGTAAAAGACCATGGTTTATTTTTCTTCGTGTGTTGTGCATGATTTTTTTGTACTCCTATTGCTATCTCAAATATCGAAATTTCTGCTTTGAGTAAAAAGGTAGCGAAATTTAAAAGAAATTTAATAAAAGAGAAATTAAAGCTAAAAAAGGTATTGAGACATGAAGAATATAATGATTTGCACAAGAAATATCTTTAGTCCAGCAATTTTACAAATCATTAACAAAAACAATTACAATGCAAATCAAGATTAGCTTAATTTTTTTTTCTTTCAGGATTTTCTTTGCCAAATATAAAAGATGTTTTTCTTCTTTTTCTTTCATCTTTTAAATCGGCTCACTCTCAGGAACTGAACAACATATAATTAATTACATTTATAATCTCATAATTTGTATTTTGCATCGTTTTAGAATTGAATGATATATATCTTATGTAATTATATATATTTATGTATATCAGTGTACTGTCATGTATTATACCATCATCTAATGAGAATAGCCTCCCAGTTAAGAAACTAAGTTTCTTTGGTAATCCTTAGGCATAAATTGATGGCTTATTTTCTTGTTATTGAATTTAATATTATAATTCGTTTTCTTGTCATCTTTGTTATTGTTATACTGAATTATGTACCTGGAAATGAAATATAATATAACAAAATCAAATTTTAAAAAGTCTAAACTTACCAGGTGCAGAAGTAGTACTAGAAACGTCGGATTCCTCGTGTGGTGTTGTCGTACTGAGTTGTACAGAGCATGAGTAGCTTCCTGGTGAGTTGATGCAAGTAAGATTGCATTTGGGATCTCCGAGGCATTCATTTTTATCTTAAAGAAATACAAGAAAAATGAAAAAAAAACCCTAATTACTTAATGTAATTTTTGCTTGTTGTTATCATTAACTAATTCGTGATTTGTATTAATTATAAATTAATCATGGTAAAGATTAAGACAGCTTCTCTTTTGGCTTTAAACAAATATTGTACTACTAGAAGTACTAGTTCTACTACTATTGCAACTTACAACTGCAACTACTACTAATAATACTACTAACATTTTGATTACGGCAGCAATTGCTCGCTTTAGCAAGCTTATTCACCTTCATTTCTGTCACCATCGTGATCATCATTTATCAATGTAATGTTTGATATCATTTTGAGGTCCGAGAATTGATTTTTTCCTTGTTCATTCTTCATGTTTCTTTCACCATGATGTCCCGTGCCTTTTTTGTTGTTGTTGTCGGATTGTATAAAGCCATATTGATGTACACACCCCCGTGTCTTGACATATTCAACACGGTAACAGTTTTGTCCTGCTTGTACAGTGGCGGCCTTCTTCCGATTCGCTCACTCAGAAGTCCTGATGGCTTCATGGCGAAATCCTAACGTGGAAATCGCCTTATGGCTGGCCCCTATGCACCAGGACCTAGCATCAGAAAACCTCTCCCCAGAAGATTGTTTCTCCAAGATTCTACAGGATTTTTTTTTTGTTTTTGAGGCTTTGAGGAAACTTTGAGGAGAATGTACTGCCAAGGAATTCCATCAGAGACCAACAAAGCTGCTTCAGAACATGAGAAAATTGACGAATAACTTACGCAAAAAGTCTTCTCGAAATTCGAAATTTGGGGAATTCTCAAAAAAGCTCCTAAATGGTACACTATACGATATCATTCCGAAACCAACATTTAATAAATCGGTGGCAAACGCACCTTCACGCATCGTGGCTACATGCAGTTGTTCCGAAGGTTCATATTTCCGAAGGTTTGTACTTCCGAAGGTTTGTACTTCCGAAGGCTCGTTACTCCGAAGGTCATATATTCTGAAGGTTCAGATATTCGAAAATGAATTCATTGCAAGGTTTGTACTTCCGAAGGCTCGTTACTCCGAAGGTCATATATTCTGAAGGTTCAGATATTCGAAAATGAATTCATTGCATTGTCTTCATAATCGCTTCTAGAAGCCCCTCTGCAACATAGGGATTAAACCCCCCTGCGATGTCACTGGCAGGTGGATATCTCATTAAACCAGCTCTCAATTAACATAAGAAAAGGGGCGTCATGGGGGATCAACGGGTACCGCTTACGCATTGTTTGATGTATAGAGGGCGCAAGTAGCTAGTATAAGTAGTAGAGTTGGGCTTTTAAATGAAGTGGGTCGGGCTGCCCATGCCGGCCACATATAATTTATTCATTATGTCAAACATATTTAGGGTAACTCTGGAGAGCTTAAGGAAAATATCTGAACTTAAGTTTAATGAAAACAAAACATTTATTTTGCCTCTTGGGCCATCTGTTGGCTCGGCAACTTTTTATCCATTTGGAAAAGAACTTTACACGGTAAAAATATTTGGTATTTATTTTTTGTTAAATCCTGACGTTACCGAATAAATGGATTATAAAGAGATTTTGAGCAAAATTAATATTTTTCTTAATTGGTGGAAAAAAAGAGATCTCACTCTGGTTGCAAAAAAAAAGCATTTGCTAAAAACATACGCATATTCATAGTTTATTTATGTTAGCTTTTTGACTCCGTTGCCTGAATGGGTTTTCAAAGAAATTGATGAAATCTGCTTTAACTTTTTATGGCGAGGGAAAAAAACAAGATAAAAAGAAGTTCTTTGTACCTTGATTACAAACAAGGAGGATTGAAAATGCTTTATTTTAGACTTTTTGTGAAGGTACAAAGGGTGATGTGGATAAAAAGACTTATACATGGAGACCAAAAAGTGAAATGGAAAATGTACTTCAAATTTCTACTGGAGGAAATTTAATTTTCTATTGTAATTATTGACCTAACATGATGAACTTGCAGTTACCAAAATACTACCAGGAAATGATATATATTTGGTTGATATAATTGTGTTTATTAAAAAGGATGCAACTAATAAATTAAAGGAATTTTCTTCAATAATAGGTTTATTAATAAGGAAACAAATATTTTCATGAAAACATTTTCTTAAAAAATACATGAATCGTCCCATATTATACATGAAGAAGGAATATTAAAGTCAGATAATTATTCAAGATGTATGGGACTACATGAAGAGGAAATTGTTATGATTAAGGAAATATATGAAGACACGCCTGAAGAATGGAAAATCGAATTAAGAAAGCACACTTCAGTTGACGGTCTAATAATAGAATTTATGTTATCAAAGAAACTTTTCAATTTGAATCAGTTTGTTTTAAGAAAAAATATATAGGGCGTGCATACAAAAAATGGCCGACAATCTGGCCGCCATTTAGTTTTCATTATTTACAATCATCATATAATATGTCGGTGAAAGAAGCTGAGAAAAGCTTTTCTTCGTCCTAGATTAAGCACATCGGATAATAAATTGAGAGAATTTCAATATAAATTGTTCTATATTATTATTTTTGTGAACCATCATTTATACAAGTTTTGATTCATATCAAATAAAATGCTTATTTTGCGGCAAATATGAGAAAATTTATAATAGGCGGCTATTCTTTCCATGTGAAATGGTAACACAATTATGAGAACGGTGTCGTAAATCTATCTTGGATCTTCTCATTCTTAAAGAAATAATTCGGAAGGAATTTCACAATTGGATTAGAGAAAACACCTGAAGATAGGCAAAAACTTTATCATGTTGTTTTATTAATTACACATTTGGTATATCGTAGTACGGAGAAAGGAAGCTTCCAAGTATTGAAGACATAAAATAAAAGTTGCTTAAAGTAAAAATGAAGAGAGAAGATTGCTACCGAGCGAAATACATTTGCACTACACTGTAAACAATGGGACCATTTAAAAGTATTACACATTAGCATGAAAGAGAACATGCAATGGATGAGGAGTGAAGGGGTCCGCTGGGTTCGATATCGTGCGGAGTTGACCGCTTCTTTGCCGCTATAGACTGCACTCTTCTGTTCTTTCTGTTTGTCTGGGTTTTTTTTTTAAAGTGTGTTTGTTGTTTGATCTATAATATTCATTCAGTGTAACTATTTTGAAGACGTTATGTACTATGTATTTAACTTTATTCTGTATTGCTGAGGCCTGTACAATTTTCTTTACATTTTGACATGTTATGTACATCAATTAAAATGAAGATCTATGATTTTCATTTGTACTTAATGAATGCGATAAAGAATGCAACAAAACAAAAATACTAAAACTAATAACGCTTGTATTACNACAAAACAAAAATACTAAAACTAATAACGCTTGTATTACAACTACTACTACTACTACTACAACTAATAATATAATACTAATTACCTGTGCAAGAATCAGTTCCTGTTCCATCAAAACCCTCATTACAGGTGCAGTAGTAGCTTCCATCAGTGTTTGTACAGTTTCCGTTACGGCAAACATCTGCATATCGCTCACATTCGTTGATATCTAGAAAAGGAAGGGAGAGCTTTTACAATATTTCATGTGCAATAAAAATAATTGAATAAAGAAATTGCGTTACATATAGCATGGGGGTTCCGCCAAAGATGTATACAATTAAACTTGATCATCGAAAACCTTTAAACATTATTTTCCTGTTTTCTTAAAGAAAGTTTTAATTTGTTTAACAATAAGGTAATAAAAAAGGGGGATATGAAAGGCGAATCTATTTAGGGTTCCTTCAGTAAAGGGGACACGATTTTTGTTATCCCCTTTTGACATTCTCTACCCAGGTGTAAATAAAGTTGAGTTCTGGTCATGCGATTGCATTGTGAAAAGGAAGGTGTGGAATGGATCAGAATTTGTTTTGATCTTGTAGCATGTAAGAATTGGTATGTAATGCAAGGTTCTGGAGTCATCAGAATCATAATAAATTTGGCCAGTCTTAGTAAAGTAACAAGTACTGTACACAGAAAGATGTATATGGGACTACCAAAATGGTGTCGGGGCTACTTACCTTGATTTCCTTATGTTTCTATACTCATTACTAAGCCAGTATACATTTGTTTACCAAATTTGTTTGGCAAATGACATTTATTTGTAATCTTGAACATTCAGTGTAAGTTTCGTTTGATTCTGTGAGAATCCATTTCCTTTTTTTTAACGAGATCTCAAGTTTATCTTTAAATGTAAACATTAATCCTTATGTGCCTTCAGCGCCTTAGAAAAATTTGATCCTCTTACCCTCCTCCATGACTCGATGATCGGGGGCAATAAGTCGTGACCCAGGAAGCAATCCCATGAAAATACGCTCTAGGCTGGAATCATCGAAGGTTGCATTAGGGTCTACGTCGACCCGGAAGGACACCAGAACATAATTTCCGGTCAAGGTATAGTTCTTTATAGACACAGCCTGAAGTATGTCGTCTCCCAATTCTGATGATGTATTGAGGTAACACCAAACCTTCAAAAGATTTATATATAATAATTCCATAAATTCATTATTTAAATTTTCATGGGAATTTTGGTCTAAAAAAATTTACATTTCCGATGAGTTTTACATGAACGCGAGAAATGCTTTAACAATTATTCTTACTAAATATTTTTTCCGTCAAAAGATGCAAGACTTCAACATTTCTTGTTTTTAAAAAGATTTTTAATACACATAAGCTGTCTTTTTGGAGGAAAATGTAGTCGCACAGGAAAGCCTGTTATTTAGTGAAAATTGTTATTAAGTCTTATTAAATACAATTTTCGCACTTTGAGAAGAATTAATAACTTCATATCTTTGTTGACTAAAAATGATTATTTGTCAGATTTAGAAAAAGTCAGTGAACACAAACTTTTGCATTTAGAGTTGAGTTCTGGGCAGAGGTGAAAAATAATTTGTGAGCGTTATCATTTTTAATATGCAAGTGTGAAAGAACATAAGACAAGATATGCTCCCTGAAAAGCACGGCTCTTCAAATGCCTTCACACTCTAAATATGTCATGTAACATCGTAAAACTCCGGGGTAGGATTTTTACGCCACGTGTTCCTGTAGTCCCACATACATCTTTCGGTGTACAATGTTTGTAACTATAACAAGACTTGGCCAGATTTCTTATAATTTTGATGATACCAAAACCTTGTAATACACACAAATTCTTATATGCTAAATGATCGAACTTTTCTGTTCGATTCAACACCGTTTCTTTCACAATGCAATCGCATGAACAGAACTCAACTTCATCATAAATATATCCCTTTTTGTAGCCAACATCAAACTTTGTAGAACTTTGCAGGAATTATGAGTATGTAACGTATGCCCTATCCGTGAAATGTCAACGTTATCAGTGTCCTAGTATTCAAATTGTACAAGAAACCCATTTATTTTCTAGACTTCACTGCCAGACAACATTAAGTGACTGACTAACTGAATTCATTTGTTCTTTGGTAATATCAATCATACAATGAGCTGTGAAGGGTACATGAGCATTTGTCTACATCGATAACCCACTTCTTGTATATGCAAAAATTAAACTGATTGAATCTTTGCTATGCACAAAACGTACGACCATTCGGTACAGGGATCTGAAAATCAGACTATTCAATAAAAGGGCTGCACTCCCTAAATTCGATTCGACAACTGTCGTTATTTTCCCACCAATTTGTTTTCTTCTTCAAGATCTGTTTTCAGGGAAGTTCTAAATTCGTATTATCTTTCAAATGCCGTTGGAATTTAACCATTGTTTTGGCCTGCAAATGGGACATTCACCTGTAGTTTCTTTAAAAGATTATTATTATTATATCAAAGTGACTCG
>BEXV01000971.1:6545-17960 GCA_003118195.1 Hemicentrotus pulcherrimus
AATGTGTCCCAGACAAGATGGTGATAGAATGATACAATTGTCTTCTTGATGCAAGTACAAACCACTTTGTGAGAGAATAAGGTCAATGACATCGATCTGAGAAGAAGTGACCCATGAAAAGGGAACTTCAGGGAGTTGAGGTGGTGAGTCAAGGAGAGGAGTTTAGATTCCCCAGATAAAACTGAAATTTGGTGGAATAGGATTCAAATACTGAAAACGTAAGTAATTGGATATCAAGCAATCCAATTTAGTTTTTAAAGTTTAATAACTATTCAGTATCCATTCTGAAGCTATTTTCCACTCTTCATATCTTCACTTCAAAACTGTATGTGCTTTTTTTTCAGGGGGTGAGGTAACCAACCAGCTATGATTAGGATAATATATGTTTACTATGAATATAGTATTTTCATATTCATGAAATAGACATGTAAATTTATAAATGTAGTAATGTACATACATGTACATGTACACAATGCTCAACTGGGTCTATTAGGTTGCTTTCTGTTTCGAGAAAACCCCTGTCTTTTTTAATTATACAACATTTACATGTACATGTACACATGTACACCAGTGCAATTTCAAAGGCCCTAGCGCGCTGATGTGATGAAGAAAATAACTCTATTCATAATTTGCCAATGTAGATTAAAATTCCATATATTCTAAATAAGTCTCGTTCAATGAATCAATCACCAAATTGGATATCTCTGCATTGTATAGAAAGTTCAAGTCTTAATGGATGTTTGATAAGGCCCATTACATGTAGGTCGGTATACATGTACCTCTCATCTTTATTTGCAGGAATATGATAACAAACTCGAGAGAAATGTGTCCATTCTAGAAAAGTGGGTTTACACTTTTTTGCATACATTAGGCTATTTGTCGGCTACATCAATCGTCCATACATGTACATGTACTATATTATGCATTGCATGTGTATTCATAATATGCAAATTATGATTCATTCTAAAGGTTTTTTGGGGGGCAATTGTTTTAAAGATCTATTTTTCATACATGTGTAGATCTACAGTACACAGGCATAGAATGTGTCTATTATTCATCCCCAGGATTTCTGCTTGTAACAGAATAGACAGACTAGCCAGAATTTGCAATCGCATCACACGTATTCCCTAGAAGCTTGGAACAAAAGACCGTAATTCACAACGTTTCGTGTCTGAGCGATACACAGATTGTCCCGATTGGCGGGTATTTCGTCAAAATATGGGGCAGAGACCTTGATCATCAGGCAGGCAGGCAGGCACGCAGCGAGTTAGAGAGGTAACGTGATTCTGGGCGCTGTGGATTTTAAGCCATTCTTGGTGTCGGGTTCCTGCATAATGCCATGGCAGGGTCGGTGGAGGGGTATATACCTCTTTTGACTGAATGGGTTGTCAGAGACGATCTATAATTTAGAGGGGAAATGCAAAGTGCTTGAGGATGTTACGAGTGAATACATTGTCCCCTCCACCCAAAAGCAACTCAATATTTTGAGGATGTTACCTCCCAAATTGTATCTTGTTATTTTATTTGAAAAAGTATCTGTGTAATTGAAGAAAGTGAGGTGAGAACTGATCTTTGATAAAAGTGTGAATTCTAGATCTGTTATGGATTAATTAGCGAAATTTTGTAACAAAGACCTACAGGTTGTAGTTTGTCAAACTTGACCTTAAATTTACAGTAATTTGATATCTTCACAATGCATGCTCTAGTCAAAGTACATACATGATATAAAGGAATGTATATGTAGTATTACATTGTAGCTTCAATACATGCAGCTTGTTGTTAACTTGGAATTTGTTAATTGTGAAAAATTGAAAATGATTAAAAAAGAATACTATTGTATTATACATGTAGATGTCTAGATGATTCCCTCAGAATGGTTATGATGAAAGGATAACATAGATAGGGAGAGAGAGAGAGAGGGGGGGGGGGATACATGAGATAATACAGAAAATTGAGAAGGGAGATTGTGAGGGAATCAGAGAAAGGGAGAGACTAGACAGGATTGGGAGACAGAGACAGAGATTGGGAGAGACAGACATACAGACAGACGGAGGGAGATTTTTTCAATAGAGCATATACTGTTCTGTACATGTATGTACATGTACCAGTACATACGTACACACATGTACAGTTCATGTACATTGTAGGCCCTCTATATTATTGATTATAAAACAATATTGTCATTGCATTGTTGTGTTCAAAGTTCAAACAATAGCTTTTATCGATGGGTGTTTTGATAGATGTAGCCTGCGCAGGATTAAATACTTCTCCGGTTTAATCCCTCAAAAAGAACCGAATCCACACTTATCAGGACATCTTAATTGTCACCCATGTCAATACATGTACATGTACATACAATGTATCAAGATAATGCCCTTCTTGCTCCAGTGATGTACAGTAGTTGGGAGAAAAAAATACCTATTTTTATAGTTCATCCACCGTGCAGGGTGGTGGGTTGTCCATGCGGAAGCAATTCAATGTCATATGGAGTTCGAAATTGAATTACCTCAGATGGCTCAGAAGCGACAAAGAAGACACTTGTTTGTTTTCACCGTTATGGTTGAATGATTGGTGATGCAAAAATAATTGGAAGTACATGTACATGTACATGTAAATACAAGTATTATTAAAAGCTGGTGGTATTGATCGCCCAAGACATGGGAAGTTCTGAATTTGAACTCTGTAGGCCAAAGTAAAAAAGACTTTTATGTTGTTGTTGTATTCCTATTATTTGAAGCTCAAGGCCTTGTTGAAACCATACATTGATACATGAACATGTGTACATGTAGCCTTCATGTGCAGGCCTAAAATAAATGTGTGTTAACTTTGACAGCAATATTTAAGGCCTAAATTTACACATTTGAACTTTTACAATGTTTATGTACATACTATAGACTTCCTGTTCTAGGGCTAATAAGTGGCACCTCCGTGTACAGTAGATCTACAATGTACAATTGTATATGTACTGTACATTCATGTATGTGTATGTTTAGAGGCAGAAGGGCATTGCCTGATATGCATTAATAGTAGAGTTGTTCCCCTTTTTCTGGCTCTGACCAGATATTTTGACTTTTCCTGTTATTTATGCTTTTAATAAAAACCCAATTCTATGGATTTTGTATGAGTTATATTTTTTTTTGAAGAGTACATTTGTATGTATTATAGATGAACATACATACAACGTTCACAGTGTGTCCATGTAGCCAAGAGGCTGCATCTTACCCCATTGTATGAATTGCCCTAAGAGTTGATAGAGCTTTGTATTTACCTCTCTGTTTGCTGTTGGCATCACCAGATTGACAAACAAACTTTAAGATCAGAACCTGACCAGTTCACCCATCAAATTTATCCTTCAGGACAAAAGGGCCATCAAAAACATCCTTCTTGAACGCATCCATTTTGAATGCATCCAGTACAGTTGGACTTATCCTAATCCTAATCCCCATTATTATGTCATCCATTATAGCCTCCTTGGTCTTGAGACCAAGTACAGTTCAGTAAGAAACCAGGTACTACAAATGGACATTGATGTCTATTGTCTGAGGCTTAATAGCCCTACCTCCCTGGCTTTGAATATTACTGTCAAGCTGGAAGGGTGGTGATGAAACTGAAAGAGACTTTCTTTGTAGCCCTCCAGGTTTTGTGTTTGGTCAATTTCTTGGACCATGGTGAAAGGGTTACTGTGTACAGTTACCCCATGGTAACTCCATGGTTACCCTGAAGGATGGGGGATACTATTCTCTTTTGTAACAGTTACAGTTGTCTTTGGAACTTCGGTTGTACTGGTCAAGCTCCCGCATTACAGAACTTACATTTGTCTTCAGTTCTGACCCATGAAGAAGAAAAAAAGAAGTTGGGACATTGGATGTCATTGAAGCAGAGCCAAGAGATGTATGATTTCCATTTGTCCCTTTTTTTTTTCGATTGAAGTATTGCAGATTTCTTTTGATTTTAATGCAATAATTATGCCATTGCATTTTTAAGTATGTGTGAATTGGTCTTACACTGTAGGCCCACATACAAACGTTTTCAACTCATTCCCATTGGTAGTAAATTAATATCTAAGGAATACACAGGAAATTAGGAATGCTTTCAGATATATCACTTTGAATTCTCTATTCATGACACAATAATCATTGAGTAAATTGAATAAATGTAAAGAACTTGATTAGCGTAGAAGCAGTTGTAGCACCTGAAGGCCTACATCATGGAGATTGTTTACCAGAATACCAGTAATGGATCTCTTTCCATTGATTCTAAAAGACAGTACACAACAGTGACTGTACACTGCATGACGAATGACGAGTCTCTCTCTCTCTTTTGTTCCACAAAGATTCCCCCTTGCATGATTCATTACAAGCCCCCCTTTTTATTGTTGACACCATCTCCCATCATTCACTGTCCCCTCACCGACCCCCATTCATCCCTCTCAGTTTGTTCAATGACCCCTCGCTTTCTAAACACTACACAACACCTTTGTGGTCATGCTTTTTGTGCATCGCCTCTTAACGCTGTGTTTGGTAAAACTGGTGAAAAAACGCTTTCAAGATTTTAGGAGGATGTGGTAGGAGGTTTTTTNTCATGCTTTTTGTGCATCGCCTCTTAACGCTGTGTTTGGTAAAACTGGTGAAAAAACGCTTTCAAGATTTTAGGAGGATGTGGTAGGAGGTTTTTTCTAGCAAAGGCTGTGATAGTGAAGATAAATGTATGCGGTACCTCCACCAGGCAAAAAATTAAGTTTTTCATTTCGGGGGCTCCATTTCAAATTTTTGGGAAATTTTCGGGGGCTACTTTTTCAACTTTCGGGGGCTCTTTTTTCCATTTCGGGGGCTCTTTTTTCTGGAGCTACTTTTTCATTAATTCATAAAAGGATAGGCCTACAGTTTGTTGAGATTTGTTCAGTACGCTAAGGTTTTGGGCTTCCTGCTTCATAATTGCCTATTAAAAAAAGAAACCCCTTTTTCTAGTTCAATAACTAAGTTTTCATGCATTGATTTGATGCAAGAACTGTAACATAATAGACCCTAGAAGATTGTGATTATTTCTGGCCATGACTTACGATAATCATTTTTTAAAGTAAAATTTTCGCAAGAAAATCAGACAGTCGTTTAAAGACGTAGACATTAGTAATACGTTAACTAATTCTAAGCTCAGTTTCGTAAATCCATTCACAAAACTTTCGCGGCAATAATGATGCAAACCAACTGATAACAATTTAAAAGTGTCAAATCTCTTCGACTCGAGCTCAGCTAGCTCAGCTCTGCTCAACTCACTCACACTGCAGCGTAACTGCAGCGTAACTGCAGCGTATCTCCAAGAAGCTCCAGCACCGCCGCGGCAGGCGTGGGACGCTTGCGGTGCCGGTGTTCCTGGGGCTTCCTGGATCAACTCACACGCACTGCACAGCGGCAATGCACTGTATTGCATGCGTCTCAGTCACGGTGATTTTGTCTGATTTTCTTTACTTTGAAGAAATGATTATCAAAATTACGTAAATATGGCGAGAATANAAGAACTTGATTAGCGTAGAAGCAGTTGTAGCACCTGAAGGCCTACATCATGGAGATTGTTTACCAGAATACCAGTAATGGATCTCTTTCCATTGATTCTAAAAGACAGTACACAACAGTGACTGTACTTACAGTACATGACGAGTCTCTCTCTCTTTTGTTCCACCAAGATTCCCCCTTGCATGATTCATTACAAGCCCCCCTTTTTATTGTTGACACCATCTCCCATCATTCACTGTCCCCTCACCGACCCCCATTCATCCCTCTCAGTTTGTTCAATGACCCCTCGCTTTCTAAACACTACGCAACACCTTTGTGGTCATGCTTTTTGTGCATCGCCTCAATGAAACGCTGTGTTTGGTAAAACTGGTGAAAAAACGCTTTCAAGATTTAGGAGGATGTGGTAGGAGGTTTTTCTCGCAAAGACTGTGATAGTGAAGATACATGTATGCGGTACCTCCACTCAACTTCAAGCATCTTTTAGTTTTACTACAATGTATAAACATGTGGGCCTACAAGATTTATTTCCAGAAGTTTGACTTTGAAATTAGATTGAAAGTTCAATAGAATCAAGGAGTTGTCTAATGATAATTCTTGTGTGGTTGCATATCATCGTGCTTGAGTCAGACTTTCACTGTGTGGTATGCACCTGTTTGCATGTGTAATTGTGTAGACCTACTTTCACTTTGCCATAATCAAGAATAGCCCCTTTTTGCCTTTGTCCATTGTAAACTATGACACATCAAATAGAAATCAATTATAAAATCGAGACACTGCCTCCATAGACTACCCACTAACAGTGGGGGAGGGGCATATTTCTTTTAAAACATATTTCTAGCATCCTAGATCTGATTATCTGAAAACAACTTGTAGCTGTAAATGTCTGTGCAAGTAAACAAGTTTTCTGTCACAAAGTGCATATTGATCTCTCATCACAAATGTGATGGTACGCCTCTATTGCAGCGAGTTGAAAAATGTCGGAACTCAGGGACATAAGATGCGTATCATGCACACTAAAGTAACTTCCTCAAAATGGCAATCAATAATTGTTTTGCTTTGACCCATCCTCTGTGACTAATGCTGGTTGATCCCACATATAAACAGACCTGAAGGATATATACCAGTATGCCTTTTGTAAAGAACGCAGTAAAATGTTATTTTTGTGACCTCAATCACCTTGCAATGAATGGTTCATTATCTTGGATAAAAGTCACAAATTCTACAATGGAGCATACAGGTGTCCATTGAACAATTCTGAATAGATTGTATTGATTATTCTTGAAATCATATGTTATTTATTTAAACTGAGTTTTACTTCACGGTAAATGAGCTAATTTTGTTATGTACGTGCAATGTACATGTACATGTACACAGTGTACAATTACAGAAATGCGGTCCTGTTTATAATGAAATGTGACTTTGTATCACCCTTTTTATTAAAGAGGGTGCTTTTGTTCTGGAGGTCCTTTTGTCAGTCTGCTTTGTGGAAACTTGGAGGGGTAGATGGACCTTGGGGCCATTTAACAGTTTCTCTTTGTGCTCAGATTGCATACATGTATAGGAAGTGCACTATAGTTTAGATTTAGTGTTAGATTTTCATGAGTTTGTGTACTTATTCTTACTTGATGTGTCTGCCCACTTTTTTTTCCCAATTGTTTTGGACTTTGGTTTCTGCTTGTTCATGTGCATTGTACATGTTTCTTCAACCTGACTGTGCTGTGTGAATCATACATATACATGTATATACACACATTGATGTTAAACATATACATGTACGGTAGCTGCTGTTTGTAATTAATGTTTATGCCTTCATGTACAGTATGTACAGTATGCAGAAAGAAGTGTGGTGGTGTAAAGAGCAGCCAGTGCCCTTATAACCAGGAGGTCCTGGGTTCTAAAGAAAGCTTTATTGTGGTACATGTATATTGTAGCATTAATCCCCCAAAGGGAGATTCCATGCAGTGTCCCATACAACATTGTGACTCTTATTTGTACATCTGTTATCCAAAAAACGAAGAATCTTTTGATATTACCATTAATAATTGATTGTTAATGTTGTATAACCCTTATTTGACAGTCAGTGGTCATACATTTACATTTACAATGTACATGTACTTATTCATTTGGATAAAGCAGATACATGTACACTGTAGTATCAAAGTTTATACAACTGTATGTTCATTGTTGTGGAGGACATTGCACGGACTTGCCCAAAAGAGCTGTGGGTAGACCTTACTGCATTGTAAGGTCCACTTGTCAATCACCTCCTTTCTCAGTAGTGAGATGAAAATAGACAGAAAGACAAAATTGTAATACTGCGGTAGCATTCTTGTTGAGTTGAGTCACAGACCACTTGCTAACCCAAGACCCAAGGAGGGTGTGCTGTCTGGTAGATGGTGAGATGGAGTGTGGATGCGTGTGGATTTGTGGTCAGACTGATCGTAGACCAACGCAGTGTTTAATACACACCCTGAGACGATCTGGAGGCATTGATTACAATTTTTCTTCCATAGAGTTTTTGATTTTTAAAAGACAAATGGTTGATCATTTTTGGAGAGATTTAAGCATGCCAGTTTGTAATTTAGGAGTGTAATATTCAATAATTTCTTCTTTATAAATCAGATCTACAATGTACATGTTTTGTAGACAGGAAGGTTATCTTCATTTCCTTTCCTTTCCTTTCACATATTGGCCCATGCAATACTAAGCATTCTTCCAAGCACGTACATGTACATAACAACACATGGCCTCTAATAGTGACAATAGCAATTGTATAAAAGGCACCGAAATAAGGTGTTTTTTAAAAGGTTTGTCACCCCAGACTGGCCCAGAGGCTCTAAGATAGCTAGACTCATTACTATTGGAGAAGCCCAATCGGGTCCCATTTGAAGAAAAGGCAAATCATCCAGAAGTTTCTTTTCAACAATATCGTTGTCACAGAGCTTCACGGGTTCCTTCCAGCAACTCTCTGAAGTGCAAGTCGCAGAGTTCAATAGTCTCCTGGATTTCACCCCCTCTGGTTTGTTTAGAGAGGAGGGTAATTTAGCCGAGATTCAGCCCACAATAGCTCTGTCCTCTGTAAAGAGACTTCTGGTGGATTGTAAGGAGTGGGTCCACACGGAGGTGAGGGTTAGGAGTACGGCTTAACTCCAGGTTTGAATGAATGCCACCCGCAAATCTTGCCTTTAGGATGTTGGAGGGAAAAGCTTTTGGTACATGCCATTGATAAAACACTGAGCTGGACAGTCACAGACTGTGTTCATTTATCATGAAGCATGTTGTCACACCAAAGGACAAACTTGGGAGGAGATCGAAATAGGAAAAATTATTGTATCAAGATACAAACAAACATGGTATTTCTTGGAACTTCAATAAACCTTTACTGTGTAAAGTGTGTCTATTTTTGGAAGGCCTTCTTGTATGTCCATATAATATTGCAATAATAGAAGCCTATTACATAAAGCTAAAGGCAGGGACAAGAGGCTTCATGTAGTGAATTGCTTTGTTGTTCGTGACAAAAACAGCAACAACAACAACATCAACAAACCAAATAGTTGTCATCATTGCTCCATGTTTAAAACTTTCTTTAATACTTTGCTGGTACACAGTAAAAACAAACTCTTATAATATAGCAAACCCAACAATATGGTGATGATTGACTGTACAGGTACATCACATTTTTAGGACGACATCCATGCACATGGTGGGTAGTGCCATGAATAGCAATAATTTATTGAAATTTGATGGATGGATGGATGGAGAGCAACTCTGCATTTCCGAGCAATTTCTGATCATAATACCATCGGTCCATCACTGAATTAAAGTATATGCACGCAATATGGATGGATTGCACTGATAACAATGGAGACTCATCCATCAAATTCATTACAAGAAATTGTTATTGGTTTAGATCTCTGTAAAGGCATGTTATCATCAGCTAAAGATTGCCAAATATCCTGCTATTTTAACTATTTTTATTGCAAATTATCCAGTTAATTTGCGTCTTTATCAGCCTGAAGTTGCGGGATATTTGGTCGAGAAAATCATCCCCAGATATCTTGGGTTAGTTTGAATAATATCCTGCTAGTTGTCCGGTGCGTCGTCACCAGCCCGATGACTTGCACTATGCGCAAATGCTGAGCAAAATATCTCTAGCTAATTTCTAGAGCTTGAGTTTCAAGTTTCGAGGTCAAGTCTCAAGCTGATTAAGAAAGAATATGTAACTTCTGGATTATTTCCCAAATCAGAAATAGCGGGCCATTGGCCTTATTTCTCAAACGATGAGCTCCTATATATAATTAATATAGTGAATTGTTCAATTCCAGTATGGATCCAAGGTTACTTAATCGAGAAGACCCTCTACAATGACCTGTTGATAATCAATTATTCCATAAATAATTAATGCCCTGTTGTAGTCAGTTTTATGGTTATAAAATATAAATACATTTTAAAATTTGATGCTGAGTCCCAAGTGCCTACCTACGGTATTATGTACATGCACATGTACATGTACATGTACAGTATACATTTCAAAAGTGCATTATACCCTGTTCATGAAAAAGGGAGTAGTTTTATTCAGATTGATTAGAAAATGATGTTCAAACCAGTTCATTTCCTCTAGAAAGGTATCATTAACATTTCCCCGACAGCATTTTCATACAAAACTAGTTTTCAAAAGTGTTCAACCAATGTCATTCAGCTTTTTCAAAATTGCTGTAATCAGAGTTACTCAAACTTGTAATAAAAACTCCCTTTTAATAGCAGATCTAATATCTTCTTTTTTTTCCACCCGTATCCACCGTAGTTATTGCCAAGCTTGTAATGTCGTGTTGCGTGAAAATCACAACCCATCGCCTGTCGTCACTCATTCATTACACCGTGTTCGTTTTGCCCCTCCTGACAGGGATAGTGCTGTTGAGAATCACTTGAACAAGTGTCAAAGCACTCCGGTATATCTAATAGAAACTAACGCCTGGTAATTAGTCGACTAATGGTTGTCAATTTCAAGCTATTTCCCCATCCCTGGAGGTGATCGGATAAGTGCCTCTGCAGGTTGCCAGGTTGTGCGAGAAAGTGCAAGAATTTGTGCGCGATTCATCAACAGTGATTGGTGATTTAATCAGGGAATTCCTACAGAGATTTGATGGAATCTTAATTACATCAGGACCAACTATTATTCTACCAACTAAAGAATTTAGAGCAATTAATTTATATGACACTAATGCATTATAAGTACATTAAAGTACTAAGTGCTTTAAGTTCTTAATAAGTGAAAGTTCTTCAAGATAAAGTACAAGATAAAGATTGTGAATATCCCTATAGACCGTTCATAAATTTTGTGCAATAGCGGGCATAGAACTGACAGAAGTGCAATTTTGTAAATTGTTTTATGGTACATTTTATCTTTTATATTGCAATGTATTTGATAAAAGTAACATGTAATATAGCTCTAGTCCCCAAGACAGAAAAGAAATGCACTGTTTGGTTATTCACAAAATTTGTAGGGGTGATTAGTGTAAAGCAAAATTCAACTTGCAGTATTTGGAACCTCTATTTGAGGATCAGAACAGGCTTTGTTTGCTTTAAATCTCCATTCTTCAATCAATATCTCTTTAAAATCACAGTGAACCAATGTGCAAACTCTTACAAACTAGTATGATTTCACTTCAACAATAGCTGAAGATCTCTGACCGTTACTATGATTCTTTTTTGCTTAGTCCGGTGGATGGGCATCCCTTGGTGAAACGTGTTGGAGATTACCATAATTCCACCCGCCTCACGACCCTGTTGTCTTTATCTATTGTTCCGCTTTTTGTTGCAATGTCTAATGCGTCACGGGGAAAGTGCGCTGAATTTTGAAAGGAACATGGGAGAGAGAGGGAGTGAGAGAGAGAGTGAGAGAGAG
>BEXV01000971.1:29500-40230 GCA_003118195.1 Hemicentrotus pulcherrimus
AGGGAATAATTTTCCTGGTATCGCATCGCAATTTGCTATGCATTTTTGCATGAATGCTATACAAAATATCTTTTGTGTAGCAGTTTTCTTCCATAGAAATGTACAGAATTTCATTTGAAATATTTATCCATCGGCTGAAATTGCTACCGGTAATCAAAAAATTAGAGTAAAATTATTCCCTGAGAATGACAAATTAAAAGAGGATTATATTTCTAATCTATTTTCTGTAGACCTGCATGAAGTTATACCATCACAATATACATGTACAATGTACATATATGAAGCTAATGTGCTTTTGCCCTCGCACAATTAAAAAGAATTAGAATTCTTTTTTTTTCCCATAGATAAACAGGCCAAAAATGTGTGACTGTCAAAAACTTCAAAATCAGTCCTCACATTAAACAAAAATTATGGATGGTGACAAATGTTTATACTGAATGTCAGAAGTTTTAATCTCTTCCTGCCGATGTGTAAAGAGTAAACCGGTTTGTGAAGTAATAGTTTCCTGTATTGCTCTAACCATGGGCCTTCGTACTACACTCTCCTCTTTTAGTTTGGTTTCATTTTTGCTGATAGATTCCGGCTCAATCAGTGGCCGCCCACATCAAATGGAATTATTTCAAAAGAAAGTATGCTGCCAATCAAAAATTGTTCATCATGTGTTTGAACTGAATAGAATTTTGTATTTTTAACAGATACATGTACATGTACCTGTAGGTCTAGGTGGTTGTATTCTCCTTTCATACAGATTTATGCAAGTATTACTTTTAATAAAATGTGCATGTTTGCTTGAAATAGGCTTATACATGTAAGTAGATTACCGGTATACAATGTACATGTGCAATGTAGGTCCTATTTTTTTTGTACATAATTTAGTATCTTTCAATATTTAACTTCAAAATGACCATACCCTCATTTCAAGATCCCCTACTAGGGTTATGAAAATCTTTGTGGATTGTAATGGCATTCATGTAAAAACAATTTGGGATCTTGCCCAATCTAAGCTGCAGATCTAAGTCTATTTCTCTTTTGTTCCCAGCAATTAAGATACAATGTAGGTCACATGAGTGCAAACAGTTGTTGCGATGAACTCTCTTATAATTCGACAACATCCGTTTGTTTCATTAATTTTGCTCCCACACAATTGTTATGATATCAAACAACTTATCAAAAAGTGTCTTAAAATGTGATCATCGGATGTGCTTTCGGGAGTGCCAGGAGTGTCACTCTGATAGACATGATCGCTATACGAGAACCCACTATTATTATTATTATTATTTGTAAGTTAACTAGCTTTCCTTAGAAAAGGAAATAGACCATTTCATCTGCCATTCAGAAGGGCATTAGATTGTATTCTTTCACACAGAGTTAATGCACTTCTATAGCTCTCAGCAGTTGCAGGAAAGAGTTTGATTTATTTTCCATGAGAATCTGGAAGTTCTTAAATAAAGTTGTTATTATCGAGTGAAAGCACACTTCCATGGTAGACTAGACAATGACCCAGCGGCGACCTTACTTCTCGTCTCCATTCAATCTTACTTTAGTAAATGTCAAAATATTTGGATGATCAAATTGGAAGAAATATGAGAGTGGGCCTAACGGTGGCTGTCAATCGATGTTCCCATAGCAAAAAGACCTCATAAACCTCAACGCAATCCCTTTGTACTATCCACCATCATACTTTTAGGCGGATTTGGTAGGATTTGGTAAAGAATTTCTTTGTTGGGTCTCCATGGGAAGCTGTGTCGTCCCCATGGAAACGATGATGGCACCAGAAAAATATGGCATCGGTTCATCTTTTTTGGCCAGTGCTGGATCGAGTTCCAGAGGAGTCAGACCTTTGTCGCAGCTAGTAGCTTCGGCAGACAAATCCAACACACATTTGTCAACCTTGTTCAGTAAAGTAGAAAGGACATTGTTGCTTTCAATCATAAATTCCTGCGTGTGCAAAAGGAAAAGGTTAAATATCAAAGATTTATTTGTCTGGATTCAGCCAACTGGATATAATAAACAGATTTTATTGCTGTACTTATTTCATTTGCATGATAGGGATCTGGGGCAACGCAATGCAGCATACTACAATGCAGTCTTACTTACAGAATCAACACAAAGGCAATACTCAACACAGTCACAAAACAGAACATGTTTGCATATTTCCAATGTCATTCATCTTTTATTTAGACAGTTGTCACCCACACAATTTTGACTCAACCCACCCATTCTCATCTGTCCTCATATGTACTCAAGCATCCATATTCTGGGGATTGATTTATAAAGTGTGGTACACAAAACAATTGTTATCACACTTAAATTCAGGATGTCCAAAAATTTGAACAGGAAAATCTTTACATGTGCATAACATTTTTTGACCAGAAAGAGAATATCATTTGGCTACAAGTTCATACATATTGGATTTCAATTTTATGGTGAAAAAAGACATTTGTATATGTGAATTGGTCTCCCAAATTCTATGAAATCAACAACAATAATTGAAAACATAGTGATCAACAAGGATGCCTAAAAAAAGATTGCAGGCCAAGGCTGTGATTTATACCCGGAAGTAGTGGTTTGTTTAATTTTATGATTATGTTTATGTCATATATGCAAACAAGGAACAGGAAGATAATTTCCTCCTAACTTTTTAATGAATTAGACATTAATCAATCTTTGACTCATATGGCATCACTCTGCACTTTTTCTATCAATTTGGTCCTGAGTACCATTTTTTGTTTGTTGTTGTTGTGTGTGTGTTTTTTTTTTTGGGGGGGGGTATCACAGGTGATATTAAATATACCAAAAAAATTGGGGTTTAAAGTAAAGAAATTCAAGGGGTCCTTGTGCTCCAAATCCTTGTGGAGAGATTTGTGAAAAATTGAAGGAAAAGAAATGTCCTTTCTAGAATTTGAAAGTATGGTCCTATATGTACAGTATATGCTGAACTGTTGTAATTTTTCATGAAGAATCAGGGAAATTAAAGATAGAATAGGTACATAAATGGCATCAAAGAGGGTAGCCCTGCTAGAGGCCTTTTTGTATAGGCTAGATGTCATGTTTATTAAACAAATTCTAATGACTGCTCTGATAAGACCGAACTAGCATCCATCTTGGGGTAGGCCTAACATTAATCTTTATTGTCTAACAGGAACATGCAGGTCTGCTGGCCTGAGACTGAGTCATGTTGGATATCTGTCCAGTGAAGGTCGAAATACTAAAAATAGGACACCTTCACTTTAATAAAAAGTTACACTTCATACAGTAGATTAGCCTTTTTGAATGTAGGGTCGTTCAATAGAGGAGGGGAAGTACTGACAATCTCATAGAGCTCAATGACCTTCTTTTTTTCTTCTTTTTTTTACATTGTACATGAACTTTGTAAGGCCTAAAGGCCTATGGAACACTTGGCATGTCCTAGAGTTTCCCAAATTACACACATTTGGTTATGACTATGAGATGTTACAAAGAGGAATCCAGTTTGTATGGAGCTTTGTATCAATGGACAATACTAAATGATCACCAAATGACAAACAGGTACACCCAGGCACCGCTGGTGAGATCATTGTCCCTGTGAAGAGTCTTGATACCCCCTCATCAATAGAGCATTAGGCCTAATGGTTTCAATTGATACCCGTTGAATGTCAATGGTACATTTGTTGCATCAGTACAGACCATTGTTTTGATTTATCCTGGGTAGTATACATGTACATGTACCTGACACTAATCATCTGCTTTATATGAAACATGATCTCTGTCTAGTCTGCATGCTCCATGTACTATTGCTAGGTCTATTGAGGTTGAGTGCAGGTAAAAGTGAATTGCTAGTTGTGAGCTCTCTCAATCTTTATACTTCACAATTGATGCTTAAGTACGTCACTCAGACTTCTTTTTAGAGTGTAAGTCTATACTCTAAAGGTAGCCTGTACGTGTCCAACCATGACATTGTCTGACTACATAATTAACAACTTTGGCTCCATACATGGTATCGCCTTGGAGATGGATGTATTCGTACAATTTTATGTCTTCAATAATTTTGTCCGTTAAATTCTACTCCCTACGATATTGTTTTGCTTTTCTTCATTATATAGCTTCACTTATGTTTGTGTGTCTCTCTCTCTAAATCAATTTAAAGTCATGAACACCCAAACTATAAAATGGTAATGTACATGTACATGTATACCCTACCCTTTGTACAAATTAAAAAATGCTCTTTTTAAAAGTTTTGTCCATTAAATTCTACTGCCTATGATACACTCTCTTTTGTCTTTCTATTAGCTTTATTTATGCACCACAAAGATCTTATGTCTCCCCCTCTCAAGATCAATTTAATGTCTTGAACAACAAATCTATAAACTCTGGCATATACCCTCTTCTTTCTTTGTACACAGCATGAAAGTTATGTTTGCTTAAAAAAGCTTTTTCTCATTTCGCTGTTGTGAAAGGCACAATTTCTAGCAGTAATTTTAATGAATTTTTGTGGTTTATAAAGAAAGCCCTTTTTGTTTAAGTTTTCTTGAGCTACATGTACATACAGGTAGCTTAATTTGGTTTAACTCAATTATCAAACTCATTGACGCTGACTAACAGCTAGTGTTATCCAAAGGAACGTCAATGTAATTATGGTTGTGAGCCTTAAATACAGCTAATCAAGGAAATACAAAGGCCCATAGAGCACGTCCATGTATTTAGTAAAACTGTGAAAAGTTCAGTCAGAAACATACACCCTGTGGAAGATATCCTCTGTTGAGATGCAGAAGCCTGTTAGATCTATTTAAAAAGGCATGACTTAATGCCCTTCTGGCTCTCAGCGTACAATAAAGGCCTGGATATGGGGGCCTACTGTATTGATTAATATTTTGTGTCGCGTACAAATGTAGCTACACTGTAGATACATACAATGTATATTAAGCACATAGTGTAGCTGTCTTAACACCTTCCCTATTTATCAATATGATCTTACGCAATGTGCGTCATAAATCCATGAAGCCTCACACCTTCATTCAGGTTTTATCTGCATGATATGGAACTAAATGCATGTGACCAAACAGATTGATTTTTCATAAGTATGTTAAAAGCATACCCACTTTCACATACTCATCATTGGTGATATGCAGACTTGCAGAGTAGTTATTTGCCTGATGTCTGATTTCATTTGTACATTACACTCATTTGAATTGGAAAGTAAATACACAGTACAGCAAATACTTCACTACCTCTATGGGCAATTCGTGCTCCTCTAGACATCGGAGCAAAGGGCACCAAAGCCCAAACATGATCCCCAAGACGACGGCTTGAAACGTCTTAGGGGGTCAAATTTCAAGTGCGTGTTGTGAAATCGGGTTCGTAAGCCCTTCTGATCCACAACATTGGGCCAGGTGCATGAAATATTTGCATAGCCAGTCGTCATGATTTCTTCTAAATCTATCTTATTTAATTCCATTTGAGGGCAATTGCGATTTTGGGCAATTGTAGAAACCATTCAAATAATACAAATGGCTTCAAAAACATTATATATAACTAAATAATTTTAAGTGGTCTAGGTTAGTAATACCTTTATTCTTGATGAACTTGTATGTGCCATGTTTTCAAGTAGTTGTCTATCAAGCTTAAGATCAATATTCCATAAGTTGCTTATTTGTTAATATTTTTTTTTTGTAAAATGAATTTATTGATAAATATATGCATATTAGATGCTTATTGATATTCCCTTATTAGTTCTCTTAACATCTTCTTAAGACCAATCCTCATCATCACCACAGTATATTCACATGATATTACAAATATCATTTCAAATTCCCATCCTCCCCTACCATCATCATTAGGATATACGCCCGTTCCTCTTCATTATCTTCATTTGCCTCCAGCCAGCCTCCTGTGAATACCCCTGCAGGTGTCAAGTAAAGAAGATTATCTCAGGGTTCGATGTAGTGTACCTAACCTATTCCACTGCTACGTGTAGGTGAGAGGAGCGAGACGTCACCGGTGTGTGATGTTATCCCACTTTTTACACCAGACGTTGAACTGAACATGTTGGACGGAGACTTATTGGATATCTCGTTCTGGTTTTAGAAACTGAGATTTTGCTTGATATGTACCGGTAGAGGCATCAATGAAATCTCTCTGTGTGTCTAACTCTAATTAGTACTAGTCCTTAACTATGTGATGCCGCGATANAAAAATATGGTAATAGTTGTGATTAATGCTTGATTCCATAATGAATTAAAATAGCATTACCATAAATCTCATAACTTAATAAATTCAGAGAACTTTTATGATGAACTTATTTTTGAAAAAGTCAGAAATTCTCTGGTCCCGTACGTCACGCAGCACATTAATTACATTTAAAAAAAGATTATGAATTGGTCAGAACTAAAACTTTTCACAAATGAACTAGCTCATAATAGCCACAGACTCATACCAAAAGATAGCCATATAAATAATTGTATCCATGGTTATTTCTTGTTTAAAGTCTCTGAATGTCCCGTACGTCACAATCCAAATAGCTTGGACCTGCCCTTTATTAGAAAGAGTGAGATTTTGTCTTTCATATTTAATTTTACTTTTAGACCAGCTCTTAAAACAAATTACTTTGAGTTTTTCAAAGAGCTATCCAGAGCTAAATCTCTAAGCACTTATTATAATTTTCCACTGATATTCTTAGACATTTTCATGATTTTCTCACCTGTCCATCCCCCTTTTTTCCAGAGAATCTTGAATTCCTCATTTTCTTCTCCTTTCTGGTTTACCCCTTTATCCTGGTCACCACTATCTCTATCTTCTCGTTCTCACCAACCTACCTCTTTGCGTTCTCTCTCCGAAGACCATGTAGACTCCTAATTGCAAACCTAGAAAAGAACCTGTCACTCTGTGTTTGCAGTGAATAAATGTACTTGTCAGGGAAAGGAAGTTCCAAATTGGCTGTTTTACCCCCTCGTCCAAAGTAGTCCGATGCAGAGGAGATTGAGATGCTCTTTCCCATCACTATCCTCCCTTATTGTCACCTCACCCTTCTTCGTCTGTCCTTATCCTTTCTCATTAAATCACCATCTTCTTTCCCATCTTCTTTCCTTTCTTCTCCCCTCTCCTGCTCCCCTTCCTCTATTTTCACACTTTCCATTAGTCTGTGTTATTCGCACCTGGAGGGGTAAAAGAAAGCAGGTCATTTTGGGGCTGGGTGTAGGTAGTTCGGCTACCAGGGGGTGGGAGGGCATCACACATGCGGTGTCATCCCCTCGCCCAGGAAGAGGGGTGCGCCAGGGTATCGTTGGCACTATCATCTTGCCGATATTACACCCAGTTGTGGGTTTGTTTAGGGTGAGCTTGATGAAAGTGCAAACTGCAGCCCACTATGGCTTGTAATTACAGAGAGCAGTCGATACCTGTCCTCGGGCATGTTTCCAATATCGGCCGGCTGTCTAATCAAAGCCTCTCGTTCTGTCAATCAATTCGTTGATCAGCTTGCCAAATGTACATATACAGTGAACATCCAAGTTGCAGAGTTAATTAGTAATCAGGGGCATGATTTAATTACATTATATTTGTACATTTCTCTTTCGATTGAAGATTATGCTAATCCAAAAGGGTTCTTCATTAACGTTGTGATAATCATGATTAGTCTCACTGATGAAATGAAGCTCAAAGATGATACAGGAAAGTTTTTTATTTAATCAAATTTGATTCACTGTCATTGTACCAGTATTCATTAAGAAAGGCTGCAAAACATGATAATTCGTTTTTATTCACGCTAGTACATCATGAAAAAGTGAATCACAAAGGAAACTAAATAAAAAACTTTCTCCAGTAAAAAAAAAAAAAAACCCTCTAACTCTTGTAGTCTTCATGAACAAAAGTTTGTGGAATCAATGAGTGAAACACATGTGATTTTGTAATGTAATCCTTTCTACATATTTTTGTTGATACAGTGTAGCAAATTTTTTTTGTTTTTAACGAACCTGATTGGTAATGATGAATGGGTAATTAATGTCTTCTTATGAATTACATAAATGTACATTTGTACCAAAGCATATATGATATGAATTAAGTCCCAATACATCAGCCAATTAGCCAAGTAACATACGTAATCGACATTCCAATTAATTAATCAAAAGTGCACTGGCTACATTTGTACGTAGGTACATAACTTTGGAAACATCATTACATCTCTCCCAATGATATATCAAAAGTATCTGGGATTATACAGCCATGCAGCTAGTGCCGTGCTGGTTTAATTGACGATCAGATCAAACGAGCTGGGAAAGAGAGTCGTGGTCTGATCTCTGGCGGACCTCTTAAAGCCGCTACGATGATGGTGATTGAGCGAGGCATGATGGCTCATTATTAAGACTGATGTGGGATCGATGGCTTGAACAGATCTGGCATGCAAGAAAAAGAAATCTGATTCATGCCACAGTCAGACAATTCGATACAACCCAACAACAAATGTGGGATGTATTTTTATTTTTGCATTAAGTGGGGCCCCAATATACATTTTGATACTTTCTAATCATCAAAATAATATATAGTGAATTCTAGCAAATCTCATAATGTACATTTGGTCCAACTAGGACTTTATGGGTTAAAGGCAAATGGTAAATCCTAACGAATCCCAATGCATCCAGGATATCTGTCGATTTGACTAATGAAATGGGTCAAATAATTGGTAAACATGTTCAGTGTAAATTTTAACTTGATCCATCATTTAGACTGAAACCCTGGCACCGGAACGGCAATCTTTGGTTTTGATCAATTAATGCTTTCCTAGCATTGTCTGTTTGGAGCCAGCAGAGCATCATCTCTTATACCATTTTACACATAAATAGCACCCTTTTGGTTCCAAATGGATATTATGATGTGATTGACTTCCATCACCTAAAGTACAATGTACTTCAAATTTGATTTCCTTACATGTCCACTTCCTGAAACGTTGAAGTGAAGATAATTGAGAAATTTTGCATCACATTGGCTGACATTTGGAGTCATTTCGAATTAGTGACCTACATGTACATGTATATCACACTTTTTCCACGTTATATAATTTCTATGAAATTGAAAGCAATGAGTGGATATTTTTAAACGACGTATTAGTACGACGACAGAATGGTTTGCCAGCTGAGGGATAGAATGAACAAGAAGGAAGAGAGAAAGAGAAGAGAAACAGAAACAGAAACAGAAACAGAGAGAGAGAGAGAGAGAGAGAGAGAGAGGGGGGGGGGGGGNAAAATGTAAGAATTTACCACGAAGAAAGCTAGTCACTTGTCACTTGTCACTCTGGATAACGTGCCAGTCAATACCCAGGAGAGGAATGGGGACCTGGTAGGATGACAAAAGCATTTGGGTTCCTCAGGTGAATAATTATTTGAATATATGGTAGAAATACTCCCCAAGGAGTGAACATAGTGCACAAAGAATCCGATGATCGGGGTAATGATATTTGTAAAGCGCTTAGAGACTTTATATGTTATTAAGTGGTATATAAATCCAGATTTTTGTTATTATTAGTAGCACAAGTCTACTGTAACCTCTCCTAAATCTGCCAAGTGCTGATATCTACAGTGCACATGTAGCTGTACCTTTCCACAGTCAAAATCCTTACATTCCATCTTGCATTTACTTTGCTACAGGGTGAACTACACAGACACTCTAGGGCGGTCAAGACGCTGCATGAGAAAGGACCTTCCTAATCTGATCTCAATGGACAAGAAACTCAACCCTCAAGTCTACAAGTAAGTTTAGAACTAATATTTTACTAACAGCCATTCCCCCCCCCCCTTAATTTTCAATTCACAACAATAATAGAGCAAGGTGAGTGATGCAAAAAGACTTTTAAGGAGAACTTTGTCTAGCTTGTTTTTGTGTGAGCTGGTGTTCCTCCAACAGACCTTTCTTAGCCGTTTCTATCTTGATAAGTATTGCAGAATGTATTATTCAGTCAAATAATTGTATCGCAATAGAATTCACATTGATCAGAATGAGGAATACTCTGTGAGGATGATAATCAAAAGTGTCAGCAGGTTAAACGTGTAACGATTCCCACTTCCCAGGTCTTTCCATTGCACGAGAGGTTATTGATTCTGCTGAGACAATGATCAATATGGGAAAACAAATTAAGCACGCCTATTTGGCCATTAGTACCCTAGCCCAAAGACAACAGAAGAAAAGAAAGACAACCGAAAGTAATTTAATCCCAGGTTGCCCACGGTCTTATTGTTTCAGTAGAACCAATGGCCAGTAAATTAACACTAACCGTTTCGAAATCATTGCGGTGGATCAAATTGTCTGTGAAAGGACGCGAGGTGCGTTTAATTACACATCTTAGTTTATTGGCCACTAGGGAGAAGCGTTGGGTGCACGTGTCACGGCGGCTTCGCACCAATTAGCTGGAGGTTGTCGAGGGGAGCAGAGCGTCACGGTTTGTTAAAAAACAGAAGATACCCCAAAGTGTTCCCTGCGCACACCTGCTAAGTAGCCTGTACCGCATGCTGTAATGAGTGAAGATTGAATTTTATTTGAAGCGCTACGGTCAGATTTCTAGCTGTGTAAAGCAATTACATAGGAGATAAAATGGTGCACAGATTGACTCTGGTTGAATTTGATAAGTGAAGGTTTATTGCTTGCCCATCGGGAGATGCGTGCATGCAGTGAACAGTTGAACATCGGTTTGATGGAATGTACTGTATGAAGAACAGTAACTAGCAATGGGATGCGGAGAGGGGAGGGGGGGGGGGGGGGGGGGGGGG
>BEXV01000971.1:97769-111918 GCA_003118195.1 Hemicentrotus pulcherrimus
AACTCTGTAAATGAATAAATTTACTTCATGAATAAGTTATACCTTTTTTTTTTGCATAAGTTGCTAAACTTATTTAGTGGGGTTATAGCCCAGTTATAGATAACTTATTAATAAGCTTACTTTATAAACTTTGCTGAGTTTAAAAAATACAAAGTCTGAGATCTAAGTTGTAAAAACAGAATACTACTACTAGATATATTTTGTAATGATTTGATATGTCCCTAAATTACCATGATAACATAATTATCTCAAAGTTATATTTTTGTTTATTGACTATGTTATTACATTTTATTTTGATTTAGTGACAGATTGAATTATTCAAAAACATATTCATATGGACACATGGCATTCCATACTTAGTCGATGGATTAAACCATGGACAAAAGTTAATCCGCTTTCGAGAATACCACCCAAAGTATTGTTTCCAGGGTTGTTGAATTATGTGTTATTGAACAAACCTGTGACATTTTTTTCTTCTGACCCCCACAGGTCAAGACACCTGGGAGGACGTCAACGACACCATCGGCGCCAACCAATCACAGTTCTCCATTCCGTACAGCAGCCTTGACCCCGTCACGGTGTATACCTTCCGGGTCATGGCCGAGAGCGAGATCAGCGTCAGCGAACCGGCCCCGAGCGAAGAGCTTATGGTTCCAGGTACGTACAGTCATACCTCTATAGAAAGCCCACATTTTCTTTGTTTCTCTTGAACAGGGCTCTTATTGAAAACCTGCACAGCCAACCTGCTTCAGAGACCACCCGTCTGTAAAATCAGTGTTGTATTATGACATTGGAAGAGAATAAGGCTGTTACAGTCAAACCTGCTTTGGTGACCACCTGTCTACAAAGGCCACATTTGTTGTTTCCCTTGGGCGGTCGCTATAGACAGGTTTGACTGTATTTAGCTCTGGGCTATACTTTGGCTGTGTGGAGTTCATTGCATGAAGTCATCAAATATGCTAGGATGAGAACTTTTTCTTCTACATGTATGTTACTTTAAAAAGTAACCACCTAGATTTTCAATACCTGCCACTGCAAGAGATTCATTTTCATTCTTTTCCCTTGAGATTCTTGTTCTTGTTCTTTTCTTGTGCTATCTTGTCTGCTTCTTGTTCATTTTTTATTTCATTTTCATCATTCACAATCGCTTTCTTGATTTTCCCTCCTTTCTTGTCTTCTGTTCCCTTTTTGCTTTTCATCTTAATTTCCTGAAAACATTAGACAATGATTTCATCAGCCTCAAAACAAAAATTCTAAAGCTTGATTAGACCTTGGATATGAAATTAGAAATTGAACACTTTTCATACCTGCCAACCCTTCTGAAAAATCAGGAATATTCAGATTTTCTGGATTTTTAGGACCTGAAAATTGTGAATATTCTGATTTTTCAAAACTTTTGTCACATATCTGTGTATTTCATATTTCATGCTAATCTATCGTTAGAAATATGCTTAATCTAACCTCAGTATTCCTGTAATTTTCAGCCCTAGCTACTGCTATGGCAGCTACCTCACCTCATTTAACTTCTTTTGAAGCCACAACTGAAGGTATTTTCATCATATCTGTAGATTTCTCTCTCTTTTTTTATCTGGTCACTTATTCCTATTTACTCTTTATGAATAGAAATACTGTAATATAGCCATCTGTGGATTGAACTGTGCATGATATGTATGCGTACTATATGTCGTGCCAGTGAGATTTTAGTAATAATTGATTTACAGGAACAATATATTGCTCGTTGGCCCAAATTATTTCTGATCCCCTTGATGGTTTGAGCAGGGCTCCACTCTAAATTTCAGGATAGGGGTCCTTTTCGAATCTACATGCATGAGCTCTGTGCAAAAAAGGGGTCAAATTTTAGGGGTCCAGGCTTCCATTTAGGGCATCTATTTGTCCTGGTTTCCGGTTAGTGTCCAGCACTGGTTTAAGTTCAGTTATGATCGTCAACAGTCATACACTGAGTTTTTATTCTTTCAGTGTTTTTTGGTGTGAAATTGGGTGTGTAATGACATATACATTCAAAACGTTTCACATTGGTTGTGCCTTGTGCCTTCTTTAGAAAGAAAAAAAAAAGAATCAAAGCCCATGGTCAAAAGATATCCCTTGATACTCTAATTTTACTCATTCATACATGCAAGTGTTCTGCTAGAGGAGTTAAGCATGTTGGTGGTTGTCTCGAGTTAACCCCTACCTGTCCCCAAATTATCATGTACATGTACATTGGCTCGTTTCTGTGAAACATCTTGAAGTGTTTTGCTTGTGAGTTTGGGCAACTTCTAGAAATGTACTTGTTAGTGTATCTGCACTTATACTTTTTTTTATTCTACAAAAATGTGTTATACAATATATTAGTGTGACATATATAAATGTTGATTTTTATAATTGAACTTGTTACATGTGGTACTATAATCCTGTTTTGTGCTATACATGTAATAATTTGCATTCTGAGTTGTTGGTGCCACCAAAGGCCTGAAAAAAATCTTCCTTTTCCTTTTTTCCTTCCCCAACAGATTAAGTCTTCAGGTTATCCCTTTTTGATGAATCTTTTTCATAGCACACATCCATTCCTCTTTCAGGCCTTCAAGCAATTGTTATGAACCCTAGCTTCCTCTATTTTTCTGAAATATTCTGTGTGAAAATTACACACAACGGACTGTTTTCCTAATTTTGCTTTGAGAGATTCCTAATTTTTGGTGTGAAAGAACTTTGGGAGGTATGCTTTTAGGCTAATTAATTGTTGAATCAATTAGATTTAATGCATAGATGTACTTTAATATGCATTTTCTAGATGCATAGTACAACTAGACATGGATTTATTCCCCCAAACGCTTTTCTTAGTGCATCTCTTTACAAATTTATTTGGACTAGATGACACACATTTGAAAGTAAATCACTCCTGAAAATGCCTCAGGATTTGTGTTTATTCATAGTCTCCTCAACGCACACTAGCACAACTGTATCAAACACTCACAAACCAGTGCATGGGTAGTATTATCTCAATAATTAATGCACTGCATTGTATATCCTTGAGTACTACAGATATTTAAAAAATGTTTAAATAAAGTTGTGTTTGCATCTATACACAGTTTTATATAATTCTCATGTCAGACACATGAAAATGTATGTGCAAACTATTTACAATTAAGGCTAGATGCAAATCAAACTCAAGAAGGCGTCAGAGCAATAAACATACCATTGTTAGCTGCTGTACTGCTTTTCTATCCTAACGAAGAGTATTCATGAAAGAAAATTGAATATTTCACTAAAAGTACTAAATTTACAAAGGGTCCCTTGATGAAATTGCAACTTTTTTTTTCTTTCTACTTTTTGGTATATATTGTGAAAATTGCAACGATATGGCCCCTTCTGGTATCCACAATAAATGTAAGGAGAGTCTCAAATAGGCCAATCAAATTGTTTGGCTTCATCTCAGATGATGTTATGTTTCATATATCTATTCAAAAAGAAAAGTAACAAAACATTTCAAAAATTTGTCAATCTGTTGATCGAAACATAAAAGCCCTTCTTTACATTTCATCTGCATGTAAGTTTTAGAATATTATAAGCATGAACCAGAAATGAAACAACCAGATTGTGTCTTCTTATGATACAAGTTTAACTTTTGTTCATATCGTCTAAAGAAACTGTTGCAATTTTTTTGATTTTCCCCCATATTTCTCCAGCTGGCGGAACAAACGCAGCTCAGAAGAACTTTTACGAGGAGTGGTGGTTCTTGGTGATTGTCGCCCTTGTCGGCACCATCGTCATTATTCTGGTCGGAGCCACGCTATGCATGCTGGGAAGAAGCCGTTTATATGTCGGTACGTATCGTTTGGCGCGTTGAGTTGCTTCCTCAGCTAGTGGTCATCCCCGATTTTCCTGATTTTTCCCCATTTTTTCTAAATTTTCTTACCCAAAAGGAGGGAATATTTTTTTTTACTCAATGGGGGCGTTGGTTGAGGGGAAAATAACAAACTCTAGCTCTGTATTAAAGCTGAGTATTATTATTTGAAAGGATTCATTCGAATAAATATATATTATTATGTAAATGCACTGCTCTCAGTGCAAAAATAAACTTTAAATATGACGACTTCAGATTTCATCGAAATGAAGTCTTGGGGCCTGTTGCATGAAACTAATACCACTGATTGTAAATTTGCCTCCTTCTGTATCTGAATTATTTACTGTATACTCTATGTTGAAATAATTGTAACATACATGTATATCATGTATATATATACATTGTGTTTCATTTGTACTGTTGAGAAGGAAATAAATGTTAATAAATACAAATACAAATACAAATATTAACTACCATGGCAACGTCAATCAACAGCCCATCAAAACAAGGTTTCTATGGATGTTACCCTTGATGGCAAAGTTAGCACAATGCCAAGTCCTATGCAACCTTGGTGGTTAACAGCTTCAAGAAATCAAGATGTCTTCAAAACTTTATGTTATTAAATCTAAACAGGTGAAAGGAGTCTCCAATTGTCTTTACATGTTACTATTCAATGGTCAAAAAGTATATTTTACTTATAATCCTTTAAGGACCCCTGAATAGATAAAAATACACCTGTACTACTTCAGAAAGTCGTAGAAGAACACAAGACAGAGAGAGATCAATTATAGTGTAGGAATAAGACAAGGTAGAAACTAAAGCGTTATCCAAGAATCCATCTTTCAAGACAAAGAAAAGCCTGCTTTATTTTTGGAAATATCAAGTTTCAAGTTTCAAGTTTATTTCACATTTCACAAATAAAAGGAATTTACATAATCAACAAAAATAGAACATAATATGATATATACTAAAAGTGTCACATTATATAATTAATTCATTGAAAAGACGTCGAAGTTAACTGTAATGAATAGAAGGTTATACAGAGTAAAATATGAGGAAACCTATTAAAAAGCATAGCTTGTAGATTATAGGTTCCCCTAAATAAAACTAACATTTGGTTGAAGTAGTTGTAATGGTAGAGGACGTAACAGTAATAAAAAGTGGGCAAGATGCCTTAACATAAGATGATTATACAACGTGAAACAAGCAAAAATAGCAAGAAAATTGCAAATATAGCAAGCAAATTAATTTGTTACCAAAGAAATGAGACAATAGTCACTTTAAAATATTGAGGTCATTAAACGGGGTCATTCGAACAGGGAAAGCACAAGCAAAAAAGATAAAAGAGAAAGGAATCCATATCCATGGAACATGAAGGTAGAGATTTTCTTATACAAATACATACTGTAATATACAGTAGACTAATGGTTGCACCATGTGAGAGGGGACGATTGGGGAGTCCTGAAAATACATAATAATTGCAATGGTATGCATCTTTATAAACTAAGTTGTTTATAATTCCTTGCATATACAGATAGGAAAGTTCATAAAAGGATGACACCCGATGAGAGAGTGAACGGGACGGAAGACGGTGGATTCACGTCGTTTGAGATGGATCCAGCGGACAGACGACCAGGGAGGAACACCAGAACAAACGGCCGAAACGCAGCATATGCCAGGACAAATTCATATACAAGGTATGCTCAGTCAAAAGGATTTTCAGAAATATACTAGTGTGCCTATTAATGATGATTAGGAAGTAGATATTTATATGCTGATAACCTTGAATTCATTAAACGAGAGAGAAAGAGAAAGAGAGAGAGAGAAAAGGAGAAAGAAAGGAGATGGGAAGAGAGAAAGAGACCGAGATAGAAGAAAGTGCAGGAGAGAATGCTGAATGGTTAAACTGCTAAACAATTCCTTCTAAATGCTTGCGGTGTTGCATTCACAGATTTTCTATTTTAATATACAATATCACTTAGCACAAAGTGTAATAGTAGCGGAATGGTAACAATTTCTTGGAAAACAATTTCATTATTTCGAGAAAAGAGATAAGAAGACTAGATAATATGACTTGGCAGCAAGTACATCCATATTTTCAGAACCAACTTAAGTATGCATGTACACATGTACCTCTTGTGCAGTTGTCTCTGAACAAATTCACATTGTTATGATTTCATTTAACAAATACCAACTCGAAAACAATCACTAGGTTTTGCTTTGGGAGTATTATGCAGTGAAAACTGTATGTAAAAGTATTAAGAGGATAGAATTTAGATGTGTATCAGAAACATATATTTTTTTTTTAAAATTAATATTTACTAAGAAATGGAACACTTTTTTCATATTTGCCCTACTTTCCTTTATGATACATTTATTTTATGATTAACATTTGTTCCGCAGCAGTAACGAGGAGCTCCCACAATTGCTGACATTCTTCGGACCTTCAGCAGCGTATGTCCTCCAATCAGAGCACCCCAAAATTTAAACTGACCAATCAGTGGTTGTTCACCATTTTGGAGTGCTGTGGCTTTCATTCCCATGTAGTGTCCCATGTATTTACCCATTATATGCCCTGCATGAGGAGTTTGAATGAGACTAAAGTTAAATGTGAACAAGGCATGCCTAATGACTGACAGTGTTCACTGTTTATGCTAGCCCTGTTCAAACTTCTACATTAGCAGAATGCTTTGGAAAGTTCCTGATACTGTACATATACATAATATAGGATAATGAAACACGACTAAACCCAGAGTTACATTCACATATGAACAAGACGTGTTGTTGTTAGAAAAATGTGTTGTTTTTATTGGATTTAAACGTTCATATTTTTAACGTGTGTTGATGTTTTTGGAGATGGAAAATAGTCTATGTGAATCACTTTGCAATGTTTTAGCACACTGATGTATAGTGTAATATGTTTTCACAACTTGATATGTTTAGAGTCATCGTTTCAAGTGAAGCTTTACTAAAAAAACGTGTTACACAAATATGAGTGATAATTCATTTTTCTTGTCACGTGTATACATTTTTAGTGTGCTGTTTGTCCAATAGGTCGGGAAATGGGAAAGTACCCGTAGTAATTGAATGCATACATTATGTTTTGTGTACGGTTTTGCATTGCCAATTTGAACAGTGTGAAGAATAATGTTCCTGTACTAATTAAATCTGAATCATTTTAAGGCATTTTCAGTTTCCTGTTTGATGAAGAACATGTATTTGATTGTGAAGTGAACAAAGAAATAAGGGTCTTGAAGTTGACACAGATTTTGTGATTATTATCTACTAAGAGCCATAGGAATGCTAACGCTTACATGTAGACATAGAGTTTATAATGCCCTACTGGTTCTAAACACAAAAGACAAAAAGAAAGCAAGAAAAGAAAAGGGCTGTGACAATCATTTGGTGTATAATTTTTTTGAGATTCAAGACTCGGGTACATTTGGCTTAATACATCAACATGTATATTATGTTCACCTGAGATAAATATTCCTAGTATTTTCTTGAGTTGTTGAGAATCAGCGTTGTTTTGGGGGTACATGTTTATTAAGTGTGTCTAGCTTTTCTCCATGGCATGTACCCTGGTTAGCACATGCTACATGCCACAATCTGCAAGACTTGATGCATGCGAACTCGAGTAGTTGGTTAGTTAGCATGCAATTCAAGTACTAGCAGTTTGTATGATAAACAAATGTCTGTTAGTGAAGCACATCCACTGTACATTTACAGTCTTGTTTTTATCACTACGGTTCTCAGTAAGGTGATTTACTTCAGAGCTAGCTCCTGCCTATTATGTAAAGCTAATTACTCATAAGACTGGTGTGAATTGGACTAGAATTTGGAATTAACCAGTTCTAGCTGGTTGTTACTTTCTCATGCAAGTTTGAATATCAAGTAAAGTGTCGTGTTTGCCACACAATTAGAAAGAGGGAGAAACCCATTATTTGTAAAACCAGAAACTCTTGCAACACAATACTTTTGCAAATTGTTTTTAACAGCAACTTTCACATATTGCCAAAAATTCCTTTGTTGCAAGATATTGAAATTCAGTCATTTTTTTAAATGAAACTTTTGCAAGACTGGACCAATCACAAAATTTGCCAAAGTATAATGCATGGGAAGGTATCTGGTTTTCCAACAGCTCTGGAAAAGTGTCAAGTATAGCTTTACTATGTTAGAAATGGTTTTAGTAAAAACAGTAGGAATATAAGCCATGAGAGGCCATTTTTTTATCATGGAAAAACTATTGTTTCTATGGAAAAACCCAAAAAGCTGGCATGAACAAAATTCTAATTCTTACTCTATTTTCTTCCCTCTTGACCTACCAGGCCCCCTCCAAGGCCCAGCCCGGGAAGCATACAATACTCAGAGGAGGAGGAGAGTAAACATTACGAAGACGTCAGGAGAAGGATGGCTGGTGAGGAGCCGGGAGAGAATAGCAGTCTCACAGAGAAAAATGATTTACAGTCGCTCTCAGAGTCATTAGTAAGTAGAAGTTTTTTCCCTCCTAAATCATGCTTATGATATAGCTTCTATAAACCATTCCTATTTTGACACTCAAAGCAATTGTTTTGAACCCTAGTTTCCTCTCCTTTTCTGAAATATTCTGTGTGAATTTATTTATTTTTTTATTTTTTAATTGAAAAAAAGAAAAGAAAAAAAAAAGACTTTATTTTTAATTTTGCCTTGAGAGGTTCCTAATTATATTATACTGTGAAATGTTGGTAGGTATGTTGTTACTGGATCACATATGATAACTATAAGAATGAATCTGAATGATTATAGACTCCTTTGATTTGATAATTTCATTACCTTTCAAAATTGGAAGATAGTTTTATTGCATTACGAATCAGATAAATTGCAATGGAAAATATTTACCAATATAGTGCAGATGTGATGAAAGTGAAATGGGGCAGAATACAAGGATCTGTATGAGCTGGTGGTAGGAGAGAATAAGAAATCAGACTCTCTTGTTTGATAATCAGTCGAGGATAACAATTGATCAAGCACTGTTTCTTTCAAACTTTGCGCGCTTGTTATTTACTTTTCTCACATCCTTATCCCTAACCTCCCAGGCTAGTGAGAGCGACGTTGAAGTAGATGCCGGGGGAGCCTACGGGGGCGATCCTCCCTCCTTAGTCAATCACTACGCCAGTCTTCCAGGCACGCAATCATGGCGACGCCAGAATCCACCGAGCGGTCCAAACAGTAACGCCTACAGCTACACGGACAGTGAACCGGATCCCGTGCCCACCGTGGACGGAAGAACTGTATACCTACAGAACAATCTAGCGAAAATGCAGCCTGGTTCACGGGCACCCGTGCACGGCTTCTCGTCATTCGTATAACGCAAGCTGAGCAGTCACCGATTGCCGTTTGCGTAGTTAGCGAGAACTAAGAGATGATTATATAAATATTTTTCTTGACATTGGTTGGTCAGCATACGTCTTCTTGAAATCTCGGGGTGTGATGGAGCAACCTCTGCACAATGAAACTTCTAATATAGTTATCATCGAGGATAAGCCGTGTGGAATATAATGTCTTTTAAACTTTGATAGTGATGTACTGACTGAACTTTTGTGTTTGAAACTGGAGTGCTTTAATGATAGAAAAGATGTGAACTATTCTTTCCATCAAGGACGTTCAGTTTATATTCCACTGTCATGTGGAATTGAACTATTTGCGTAGCATATATGAATGAAAGAGAACTATATTACCAATACTTGATCCTTATACTGTACAAATTGGAAATGCAATTCTTCAGTAACAGGACATCGCTGGAAAGCAATACTGCAAGAAGGGTGCTTCGTCCTCGCTCAACAAATCACATCTAACAGAGTTACTGTAAAATGGTTTGCATCCCTTGTGAATGTAGGGAGCTAGGGATGGCATCGACTGAATGAATAAACAGGACTATCCCGGTGGCGAAGGCAATACCGGTATCGAAGACCCCGAAGTGAAAATGAGGAGTGAATGTGATTTCTAACATGGAATGGTTATTACAGTTAAGGTAGTCTACATCTTGATTGAATGAATCTGCAATCTCTGAAGGTGTGCTACATCTGTTACTCAAGGATCTGATACATTGTCTTCTTCTTCTTCATCATCTTGAAAGGCCTGTGCAGCCTATCGAAAAGATGAACTAAAAATTACAAGCGGTGTGAGGAAGATGATGAGATTTGATAGGATGAGAGCACTATGTGTCTCGGGAGTGGTCTCTAGAAGTTCCCTGGATCGTCAGCGCGTACTGCATTTGCCAGTAGGCTATCGAAAGCAGGATAGATCAGCATGGAAACCACAACACGTCAGCGTGGAAACCAAAGATTGCAAGAGCTTAACATGGCCAAGTGACTTAAGAAAAAGACAACTGAGGATTGAGCTTCAGGACGGGATCAAACAGATGGAGAAGAGACATGAACATGTATGATTAATATTTCCTGGGCACCGTGAGCAGTGGTACATTCTTGCAATGAGTGGGCTTGATAAAGAAGGTTCTGTTTGCAAGAAACGTATTACTTGTCAGCCAAAGATGGATTTACTCTTTGGGGGATCCTGTGCAACGTGTCCAGAAAGACGTATGACCTTTATCTGTTTATCTGAATCTAAGAATGAAAAGTTTCTTGGTGTGACCATTGAACATGGTTTTTTTTATATCACTTACCAATAAGCAATGGCCAGATCATGAGATTTTTCAGTTTTCGATGAAATAACTGATCAACTGGCATACATGTACATGTGTATCTTATGTGACAAATTGCGCAGAATCACCATTTCATACTGGTGTGTTTATGGGGTGTGAAACTTAGTGGAGAAGTACATGTAAGAAGAAGACAAGATGTATACAGTATGCAAAAAATTGATGTTCATTTGAGTAAAACAAAAAATACAAGTCTTTGATTCAAAGAGTTGTGAACAGATATGTATTCAAGAAAATATGTGGTTCTGAAACGTGTGGTTTTGTAAACCAGCTTGATATGTGTGGGGCAATGAAAGTCATATGGATGGGTGAATTGTTTAGCGGTGAGGATGTTTTGTTATTCATATAAACTCTTGATTCGTCTTTTCATAGATTATTATCAATTCTTTCTTGATCTTTACACTGCCTTTAATTCTGTTCTGTAAACAGATATAATAACTTTGAATAGGTCTGGCTTTTATTATCCATTTGTAGTTAATATGTTATTGGTACTTTTGAACATGTTGGGGCTGCTAATGACAATATTAATAACGATTTTTTAAAGATGGCTAATGCCCCCCCCCCCTAAAAAAAAAGAAACATTATGGGTCAATTTGAATTTTTGGAAGGATTGTGTTCAAGCAATTTACTTTGAAAGACGGAAATCTAAATAATCATCTTTTTTACAAAAATTTTCAAAATGTCATTGTTCAAGCAGATTCATATAAACTTTACTAAGCGCCATGAACTCCTTTCATTTTGCCCAAAAATGTCAAACACTACATGTAGCTTCCGATAACACCTGATAACTCGTAAAATACTCTGACACTTGTTGTAACCGTCTCTCTTCTATTCTTGGTGATGTTACAAACTTCACAAATGAATTCGACTCTGCGGTCTCAGAGAGAGCAATTCTATTTATGGAATTGATGATTTGTTGATTGGAGACTCGGGCTAACAGTATCCCATCTATTCCGTATGTTAATGTGCCTTTTTGAAGATAATAAGATTAGGTGCTGAATTTTGTATGAGTCATAGACTATTGTCGTTAGATGTAGATATCTTTAAAGCTATTGTAATTTATTGAAATTTGTCAATGAATTTTAAATTTCAACTCAATTTAACTTTTAACTCCTCTTGTGTCTGCAATATTTGAAATTGGCTTTCTAATAAAATGTTGATTAATAACACAATATTGATTATGAAAGACCTATTTTGCATAAGTCATTGCTATTAAGGTAAATGTATTTCTTTTGTTTGCTGGTGTTTGCTATTTTTATTTGGGTATTCATGATGTTATATAAATCTGGTTTCTTTAATTTCAGGTATTGACTAGATATTGCACTTCAGTATTAAGCTTTCATGTAGGGGCCTGCATGTGCATCACAGGTCAACAATAAGTGGGTCTTCAAAGTGCTTAAGCAACTTAAACAGATGTATGTCAAAATGTGCATGTCTCTTGATAACTCTTCACCATTGATTTAGGATATTATATGTTGTTCTGAAGATGTAGTTAAGTCCGTTGGTTAAATCCTTGTAAACAAATTTTAAAGGGATATTTAGCTAAGAATCTTCTCTCACGGCTTGACAGATTTTTAAGTAATCTACATTGATTTACCTTGTTGTCCTTCTTTATTTTAGAAATATTTTCTTATGTGCAATTTGAGTAGGAGATCATGTTATATTATCATTCTTAGAGCAAGTTCTGTTCATAATTTCGTCTATAAGATTGACGTTGTCTATACAAATGATTTTTTATTTACAGAGGTGCTTATTTTGAATGTTTTGTTTGATTTTTAGAGGGTTTTTTGTATCGCAAAAAACTGATGAATTCGAGATAAATTCATGTGGTTTCGCTGATAATTGTCCCAAAGAAAAACTGACTGTTCATGTAAGAAAACCCCTCATTTTCTTCACTTTTAATTTCTTTATGTACGCGTATACGAAAGCTCCACTTTTTGGCGCATCCAAGCTAAATACCAAGTGATGGATGTTGCCGAAGTTCATCCATGGTGTCAATGGGATGTGAAAAAGGGTTAGATGTGTTAAGGTGTATTTTGACACTTATTTCATCTTTGATTTGTAAGAGTCATAAAGTTCCATTATGCATAGACATTACATGAAGTCAACTTCACCTATATGGTAGATTTGTAATTTCTCTCTCTGCATTGTTTTATTTTGCTTTAAAAAAAGAAGATATTTTCATGTTAGTTTTGTTATCCTTGTTTTAAAGTGATGCATGAAATACTGAAGTACGGTAAGCTACATGTACATAGGCCGTTTTATAATATTATGTTATTAGCCCGACTCCCTAAAAGAAGAAGTTTTATATTTTTTTCCTTAAAAATCTCTCATTCTTTTTTCTACATTGCAATTTTTTGTTAATGTTTCCTATATTTCTATATTAGTCAAGAACAACATGTGTCAATTTAATTGTGTATTGACATTTGTTTGTGGTTTCCTCATACTTCTTTTTCCGATCAGTGTAACCTTCTTTAAAATCTTGTCATAACTAGTTTACATGCCTTTGTCATATTTGTATATTTTGGAAGAATGTTTTTTTTGGAACATCATTAGCTGGAATAACAGATGTGAAATTCTTTCTTAAAGAAGTAGGTTTTTAGAACAATTTATTTTACACTCGTTTAAGCTGAACCATTGAAAAATACTTAGTGATATTAAGGGAATGATGAAAACATCTTTAATTTCATTATTGTGACATTGAACCAATTTATTATAGCCTAAAATGATAGGTATATATTTCATATCTCTTTTCAAGTAGTAATCCAATCATTTGAATTTGAGAGTGTAACTTGCCTGCTTGCTTCAGTTTGCTCAAATAAATAAAATTGTTAACGTTATTGTCCATGATGATATCCTGATTCATACAACTTGTTATAAACAACTACAGCTAAAAATTAAAACCGCACCCCATTTTATAATTTTAGTAGCTTGTGATTATCAGTTATTGTAATTTGTAGTTGATAACAAGGTTTACGAAATAGAGCCCTGATGTCAAAAGCTATTACATGTATTGTACTTTTTTTTTGCTATTCAATGTTGCAAAGCTAGTTTTCTTAGCGCATTGAAATTTGAGGAGAGCCTGATTGGCATCAAATCTTTGTTAACTTGTAAGAGTAAATCTTTTGAGCTAGAAGGGCATCAACTCAGATACATACTTAAACATGCAGTTAATGCCTTTCTGGCTTCAAGAATCATAATGTCCTTACAACGTATTCGGATCTGGACTGCTTCTGGTTTGAAATCCATTTTTTATTTTTTAAAAACAAACTTGTTTTCACTGCTAAAAATGTGGAATTTTTAAAGTCATTGGCTATAGCTTGATATGTTGGTAATACTCGTTTGGAATTGCCACATTTCAAATGTGTTTTTAAATTTTGGATTGTACATGAAATATGAGAGACATTGTATGTATGTTTTATAACATTGAAATAAATGCTTTTAAAGTATAAAATATCTTTAAAGAAAGTTGATTTGAAGTGATTCATTGAAGTACTCATCCATTTTGAAGCAATGCACGGCAATAAAAAGGTCAATGTGACTGTCTGAGATAGAAAGGGCAGGGGGGGGGTGGAGAGAGGAAACAGGAGGAATGAAACAGTGTGTACCTC
>BEXV01000971.1:117567-141497 GCA_003118195.1 Hemicentrotus pulcherrimus
CCCCCCCCCCCCACCTTGGGGCCTCGATAGGCCTATGGCGACGCCCCTTCAGATCACCAGTATGAACCCGATGCCCGAACCTACCCAGCAAAAATGTAACCAGGGACTTGCTCTACAAGCAGTACTGTTTTATCATGTGATAAGCAACTTATTTGGTTATGTCGTAGACCTAAGAGATCCGTGGCTATATGGATTTTTATACGTTTGTTTCAGTTGTGATGTTTTATTCTACAGTTAACAACAGTTTTTGTAAAGGTAATTTGGTAAAAAAAAATCTTTTGAATGTGTGTGTGCGGGTGTGTGTGTGTGTGTGTGTGTGTGTGTTTGTGTGCAGCTAGTTGATCTGAAATTTAATCGACTGCAAGCTCCAGGAGGACAGCAGTTACGTTGATGTTATTTGTCCGGCAAGAAAGGTCTATACTGTTAATCCAAATACACTGTTATTAATCATTAATTTCTATTTTTGTATATTTTGAGATTAATCAGCATTATCAATAATTCTCAAAAAAGAAGACATTTCAAGACATAACATATTACTAGTCGTTTCTTTTTCTCTTAAGCCTAGAAAATTGGTAAATTGATGGAAATCCCTCCGACTTAGTACCAACACTGACTGTGCAATGGAGTTATATATTGTGTTTATTGTACATGTGTACATAATGATAAATATACACACTTTTAGAGAATGACAAACAGATAATATGTTTTTGTACAAGAGAAAGATCAATCTGTAACTGATTGAACACATGGGATTCAAAATGTTCTTGTTGTTGAAAAATGGTGGAAGGGGAAATATCGCAAGAAATCGAATAAAAAAATTTTGAAAGCCAATTACATTTTCAAATTATCGCGTCAGAGCTTTATTCACGTAAATAGGAATAAGTCGGATAAGAGGTGTGCTAGAAGAAAGAAGGTAACTCGCTTTTCACAGAAAACAAGAAAGGATTGGATTGGAGAGTGTATGGAGGAGAGGAAAAGCGTGGTGTAAGTAGACTCTGAAAGATGGAGACGGACCAAGGAAGAGTGAAAGAGAGAGAGGGGGGGGGAAGAGAGAAAGAGACGGAAGAGGGGGAGAATAAAGAGAGAGAGAGAGAGAGAAAGAACAAAATTGAAATGAAATTCACACACGCAATGATCACTTTACATTTCACAAACTACCTACTCGGAAATACATGATTCAGATTTAAACGCTACGCCGTTATAAATCTCAATATAAACCTGTCAATTACATACATGAGTTCTAAAAAAGAAGATTATGAGGTTTACCGTGTGAGTAAAAAGAAAGTTTACACTCAGAAAATTGTCATTTATTTTAAAAGTCTGCTTTAAACGAAAGTTAACCAGTCTTGAAAAAGTGTTATATCCTGAATCACTTGGTATCTTTTTGTGTGGTATATGTTCACGCTTGGATGTACAAGAGGCATCGTTTGCGAGAATTCAAAAATCGGCTTTCGCAAAAGCTTTAAAATGAGAGAATGAATTGAATGTATCAAATGAGATGCATTGCATATGCTTTTAATAGACCCCAAAAGAACAAAGTTTGAAAATATATAAATGTAGTTTGGTATTTACATTTCTTTCTCTCTTTCTTTATTGCAACTAAAACTTGAGGTTGGATTTTAACTTATTTCTTTTATTTTATGACTTAAACATTATAATAGATATACATATCTGCAATCTTGTTGAGGTGGTAGACGTTGATGTCAGTTAGAGAGTTTGATAAACAGAAGCCAGAACATTGTTTCATTTTTTCACTTCTGTTAAATATCTTTCTGATTTTTCTCGTATATTTCTTTAGCCAGGAATGTTTGTGTTAAGGCAGAACGGATTAATACCCATAGTAGGACATGCTCACACTTCAGGTTTCCAAATAGTTTTCATTCTAATGGCGTTGTCTTCAGTTTATACATAGAGGGGCTCCTTCCAACGTAATGTTATAATGACATAGTCATTTCATGGCTATTAAAGTAATTTGAAGAATTATTAAGATAAGCCCTCTTGCACGTCTACACAATCTTCATTTACCGGTGTGTTGGCTCAGTCAGTAGAGCGTCCGCCTCACAACCGGGAGGTCGTGGGTTCGAACCCCGGCCGCGTCATACAAAAAGACGTTAAAAAGATGGGAGTTGCTGCTACCTTGTTTGGCGTTCAACAATAGGGGATAGAGCAACGTCGATCTGGCGCTCAGTGGCTGCCGGGCTTACGATCATTGGGCAAAAAAAATTTCCATTTTCGGTTTAATAAAATTTGGAATATTTGATATACCCTCCTGCTACAATCGAGTCAAGAAAGAAATTGCCCAGAATGTCACCGGCAGACTAAAATTTAATAATGAGTCTTGCAGGAGTTTCCATCTTGAAAAGAATGTCAAAAGGATATTTCGATTCACTGATAGTTTGCTTGGTGTATTTGGAACAGCAAACATCAAATTTCCTTTTAGAATGCACACGCACCCTCCCACATATTCTCATTTTTATTTCATTTAATATACAAACAAAACAAATTATTCTTTAAAAGACACTTCTTTTCATCATAATAACATAATTCAATAAACATAGGTTATATCAATTTCACCTCTAAGCCGGACCTACTAATTGGTGTGTTGTTTTGTATGGGTTTGTGTGGGTGTGTGTGTGTGTCTGTGCGCGCGCGTGTGAGAGTATTGTGTGTTCTATATTCTGTAGCTTAGTATTGCCATCCCGATACGTTACATTCTTTTTATTCACCTTGTCATATTATTAATGTATGTATTTTGTTGACAGTGTAGGGCCCCGCTCACAAGCTTTAATAGCTTAGCTTCTAAGGGGGTCTTAACACCATTCATTTAAAGATGTAATCAAGTTAATCAAGTCTCTTTTCAATGTAAAATGTTATATCATATTTTGTGTATACTTGGACTTAAACTTGAACTTGGGTTGTGATTGCGGAGCGCCAGGAGTGTCAAGTATGACAGATATGAGCGCTTTACAAGAACGCACAATTATTATTATTATTATTACAACTCATAAAGTTACAATCAATTGTTTTGTGGAATAAAATCAGTTATAATATAAAACAAATTACAAACCCTTCGCTTTCTACCCAACCCCAAACAAAACATTACCCCAGATATACAAAAGAACACACACACAGCCAAACACACCCGCATCAAATAAAACACAGGCACACAGCATTGAATTTAACGACACTTAAAATATAATATAATTTAATGAATTTTGAAAGATAAAAATAAGATTTCGTGATGAACGACCCGACTTTAAAGATGGTAAAGCTTTGGTATATAGAGGGCAGCACACGGACGCCGCTATTATCTACCGAAGAAAACTTAGATTGTACATCGGAGCGGTTTCGGAGTACCGCGCGTAATACCATACTTATCGTACATAATGCAGTCCTAGGAAGTCTGCATGAACATTTGCAGTGTACTTTCAAAGTGAAATATAATTTACGCGTACGTTGCGTGCTCCCTAACGTGATCTAACAACGCCCGGATATTGACCATAATATTCTTCGAAAGAATTCCCATTAAATATCAAATAAAACTTGCAAGATTAAACTGTAAATACATTTATTTTACAGAACTGTTATAGAGTGCATTTTTAAATGTATTCAATTAATCACACATCAGTAATTTATATATTTATAAACTAAATTACAAACAGTAAATCGAACGTGAACTAGGCAAGTTGGCGATCACTACATTACACTGAGCCAACAAATATTACGCTCCCGTGCGTAAAAAATCCGCAAGATGATACATATATCTATCACTCGTCCGTGTGCTGCACTCTATATACCCACGTTGAGCAACTTAAGATGGCACTGTTTTTAAAATTACAGCATGTATTCGAAAATTGCGAAATTTACATTTGATTTACCGGAAAATAACTGAGAAAATGTTATGGTTATGGTTATGGTCCTTCAGCGAAACCTGAATTGGCCACTTTGTGACGTAACAATGGATCGATGAACATGATTTATATAAACAAAAAGCATTAAGCTTTTTTACAGCTGTAGATTATTAGGTCATATTTAATGTGCAAGTACTCACACTGAACTTCGTGTTATTTCCACTAGGATGCAAATTTGAAATGGTGGTAAGCTTGCCTCATTATATTTGAAAATTAAATTTGACGATGCCCTGTCGTATTGTGGACTAAAATATATCATGGCCATCATGATCTATTCTAAAGATTAAAACACGAATACGTTATCAGAATGTCTTTTTACGCTTAATTATAGAATAGATTACTATTAGATCATTTCGTAAAGAAACGTCTGATACGATACAAACAAAATAGAAAGCTGGATTTCAAAAATCTGGAGTCCAGTTTTACAAAACTTGCTCTCAATTAAAAAAAGTTATAATATAAAACAAATTACAAACCCTTCGCTTTCTACCCAACCCCAAACAAAACATTACCCCAGATATACAAAAGAACACACACACAGCCAAACACACCCGCATCAAATAAAACACAGGCACACAGCATTGAATTTAAAGACACTTAAAATTTAAAATAATTTAATGATAAAAATTCGATTTCGGGATGAACGACCCGACTTTAAAGATGGTAAAGCTTTGGTATATAGAGGGCAGCACACGGACGCCGCTATTATCTACCGAAGAAAACTTAGATTGTACATCGGAGCGGTTTCGGAGTACCGCGCGTAATACCATACTTATCGTACATAATGCAGTCCTAGGAAGTCTGCATGAACATTTGCAGTGTACTTTCAAAGTGAAATATAATTTACGCGTACGTTGCGTGCTCCCTAACGTGATCTAACAACGCCCGGATATTGACCATAATATTCTTCGAAAGAATTCCCATTAAATATCAAATAAAACTTGCAAGATTAAACTGTAAATACATTTATTTTACAGAACTGTTATAGAGTGCATTTTTAAATGTATTCAATTAATCACACATCAGTAATTTATATATTTATAAACTAAATTACAAACAGTAAATCGAACGTGAACTAGGCAAGTTGGCGATCACTACATTACACTGAGCCAACAAATATTACGCTCCCGTGCGTAAAAAATCCGCAAGATGATACATATATCTATCACTCGTCCGTGTGCTGCACTCTATATACCCACGTTGAGCAACTTAAGATGGCACTGTTTTTAAAATTACAGCATGTATTCGAAAATTGCGAAATTTACATTTGATTTACCGGAAAATAACTGAGAAAATGTTATGGTTATGGTTATGGTCCTTCAGCGAAACCTGAATTGGCCACTTTGTGACGTAACAATGGATCGATGAACATGATTTATATAAACAAAAAGCATTAAGCTTTTTTACAGCTGTAGATTATTAGGTCATATTTAATGTGCAAGTACTCACACTGAACTTCGTGTTATTTCCACTAGGATGCAAATTTGAAATGGTGGTAAGCTTGCCTCATTATATTTGAAAATTAAATTTGACGATGCCCTGTCGTATTGTGGACTAAAATATATCATGGCCATCATGATCTATTCTAAAGATTAAAACACGAATACGTTATCAGAATGTCTTTATACGCTTAATTATAGAATAGATTACTATTAGATCATTTCGTAAAGAAACGTCTGATACGATACAAACAAAATATTAATCCAAGGATAGTAGTAAGAAAGATGGATTTCAAAAATCTGGAGTCCAGTTTTACAAAACTTGCTATCAATAAAAAAAAGTTCTAATATAAAAAAAAAACTGTTACAAGCTAATGAAATCGTTGAGTTCGGTTGGCCAGAGCAAAAAGTTGTAAGAGATGGATAATAAATAAATAATCGGAAAAGTGTCAAATTGCTGGTTTTAGGAGTGTAACATTTTACTTTTTTCACAAATTAAAAGTGCGTTTATAAGCGAATTTCTTGACACTATTAGGTTTTTGTATTCATATTTCATCATATGTTCGATTTTCCACTTGTAAATTCAAATAAAAAGTGAAATATTAACTACCTGAGATTATTTTTGTCGATTGGCCAGAGCGAGTTTGTCATAGAAAAGTGACACATGTTAGTAGTGACAAGTTTTATGAAACATGGTCCAGAAGGTCCATGTGACTGTATATGACAGGTCTGCATAATGCTTACCACTCGTATACAAAACATGATACAAAATAATCAATTCATGTAATCTGATATGTGCGGAAATTTAATGAATGTATAAAACTACAGTAAAAATAACGAAAAGTGACACATATTAGTCGTGACAAGTTTTATGAAACATGGTCCAGGAGGTCCATGTGACTGTATTTGACAGGTCTGTAAAATGCTTAGCACTCGTATACAAAACATAATACAAACTAATCAATTCATGTAATCTTATATGTGCGGAAATTTAATGAATGTATAAAACTACAGTAAAAATAACGAATCTTGTTTTTATACAGCGCAACGTATGTATGGGCTATAGTAAAGCGTGTAAATCAACACTTCGAGTATGCGCCAAAAACTAGGATATAGGTGTTCAAAGAGGTGTCAAATGCTTTAAGATATTGCAATGGGTTTTCTGTGTGTAAACATGTGCGTATAAAACATTATCACTTGCAAATATCAACAGCGATACCTCGTGGATTATCCCATCTGTGTAAACTTGTACATGATGATAATGACCCGCAGCAATTTACCCCTGCTACTCTTTTACCCTTCCATCCGTGCCTGCCATCCGAAATTCATAATAGCCTCCCTCTTCTATCCCTGTTTTTATATCCAAAATTGATGCATGTCGTTCTAATGCTATCCAAAACGATTAACCAGTTGGATTTACACGTCTACTTTATTTGGATCCCATGAATCTCCAAAATAGTGGAGGTATCAATTAAGAAGAAGATGTTTTACCTCTTTACGTGTTAGCTCATGATTAATAGTTGAATAGGCCAAATCACAGTTTTCCAAAATCCTATGGGTACAAATTGGACATTAAAAAAAGGGAAATCGCTGAGTAAAGATTTCAAAAAAATCGGACAATGATAAAATACACATTATAAAATCTCAAAAGTTGAGATCATTGATCTACATAATAATCATTTGATCTACATGTGTATCATTTTATCTACATTATATGTAAATTTCAAAAATAAAAGTTTTTATATTTGTACGAACACTGCCAAGTTTATTTATAAATTGATTTTTACGGGTTAGCTCATGATTATTAGTTGAATAGGCCAAAGCACAATTTTCCATTATCTTATGGGTACAAATTGGACATCAGAAAAAGGAAAAATCGCTGAGTCAAAATTTCAAAGAAAGCGGACAATAATGAAATACAAATAATAAAATCTTGAAAATTGAGATCATTTGATCTACATATAATCATTTGATCTACATTATGTGTATCGTTTTATCTACATTATATTTAAATGTGAAACATTAAAAGTTTTCATGTTTGTACGAACACTGCCAAGTTTATTTATCAATTGATTTTCACACATTAAACGAATTGTGCAAATCATCGAAAAAGTTTACCCCAAAAATTAAGCTTTCACTTTTGCCATTTAATTTTTTCGAAAAAAAAATCGAATTATATAGCACAAAACATCAAAAATATCTGTCCTTTATATGATATAGTCCAACAATTAAAACCGGGGCAGTTTATCAAAAAAATCACATAGCTGTATTTACAGGTCAGATGTCATCAATTTTCAGGTTCATTGCGTCATATCTGAATGAGTCTGAAGTTCATAAAGATTTATGAAACATTGGCATTGCAAATATGGCACTTCTTAAAATTGTTGTTTGCAATCAATCATTCGATAACACACCTGTCCGGACACACAAAATGTGGGTATATCCGTCTTTCCTCATTCAATTAGGCATCAACTCAACCACATTGGCAACTTGAATTTTCCTCACATCACCAAATAGATGGACGGAATCAGTGAAAACCTTGAGAAGGGACTTCGTATCGAGAGCATACTTCAATATCATCATCTGCCCATCCTCGGCGCCTGCATGACTCATGTAGTAGGCCCCTTTGTAGAGTAGGACGTCGGATATTTTGAAGTCTGACAGGATCGCTACCTCGCTAGGATCGTTTCCATTCAAGTCCATTGTGATGACCTTGGCGTTGCCGTAGTCGCACACGACTAACCGGTTAGCTGCAAAGACAAAGAGAAGTCTCGTTTAAAATCGTTTAATTGTTTCTCGTGTTTGTTTGTTTGTTTATCTGGTTTGTTTCTATATTTTAGAATAATGGCAAGTGTGGATTAATAACATAGCTGCCCGCATTTAAGTTCACATGCCTACTCACTTATCTGCATGTGAGATTGTAATTTGAAGCGTCATTATCATTAACATTTTACAAAAAACAATGTGATGAACCCCTCCGGTTTATGTATTAATGTGTGAACGAGTGAATTAAGAGGTAATATTGGAGATCTATGGAGTAACTGAAAGTCTTATTTCGCATATTGAAATTAAACTGATATTGAATTATTTCGAAGTGAATGAATGACGATGCTGATAGAAAGAGTTGAGTAATTAACAGACAATCAAGATAAGAATTTCAAGCAAGTCGTGATTTTCAGCAATTTTTCATCTTGTTCTTTAAAATATTGCAGATCGTCCCCACCCCCCCCCCTCAATAAACATACACACACACATTTCTCAGGCAGTGCATCTACCTGACTTGCCATTGATCCCTTGCCGTTTTACACAAGGCGTTATTCCCGTTGCGTTATTATACCAGCGTTCTCTGAGCCATGCCTGAATGATATTAACCCATACGTCAGTAATTCAGCACATTGCTTGGACTATTCATGTTTCATTTCCCATTTGTACGATGTTATACGCTCACAGACGCAGACCTTCGCCACCCAAATGACGCCTCGTTTGCAACGGGCGCACGGTTATATCTCTTAATGTGATTGGGTAACTTTGCCTCAGATTCTGAAACAAAGTCCTAGATTTAGCTCATACTGCAATGATAATCATAAACCTTTAGGTCAGTCAGGAACCCCATGACATTTACAATCGATCGCCTATCCGATTATTAAGATATTTATGATTGGAAATCGTTCAAAATTTGAGGTTTTTTTAACGGTTTTCATAACACTACAGTCTATTGAGGTAAACGAGTATGATAAAACCGGTCACTCAAAGATTTTTACTTTTTTGAGGCACTTCTTGATCATTTTGAAGGGCAATTTTTTAGGCCTTCAATATTACACCATATCACAGACACTGATAACACGTAGGGCGTGCATCTCATATTGTTAAACGATGCCTTTAACTGACCTGGTACTTCTATTGCGATTGCGTTAATATCATTGAGGCCAGCTAGGTTGCTGTATAACTTGTCATAATGGGACAACATGGATGTATAATTCCAGCGGTAAACTCTACCGGGCTGAGTGAAGTACAGATATCTGTAAAGGAAAAAAAAATATTGTCGTGTACAGTCAATTTGTCCTCTCTATATAATACCCCCTTCACGTGCAAGGATTTTTCTTACGAGTCCTTACAGTTTGAGCAAATTCACGGTTCTTTCACGGATCCTTACGATTTGGCCTCTTTTAACGACCAATTTAAGAGTTGCTACGAGTAATTACGAGCTATTTACGTTTTTTTTAACGGATTATTACGATTTGTTACGAGTTGTCACGGATAACTACAAGCAACCTACGGGCATTTTACGATCTGTTTACGTGTTGTAACGAATAGTAACGAGTTAGGTACGAGGATTTACGAGTCCGTAAACAATACGTAAAGTATACGTATCTATTCGTAAAGTACTCGTAAGTTCACGTAAAGTGCTTGTAATAGCTTGTAAAAATCCGAAAAGCCATCGTGATACGACCACGAATAAAATTGTAAACAAAACGTAAGCACTCGTAATAATCCGTAAATAATCCGAAAACAAATCGTAAACTAACCGTATTAGATTCAAAAAGTTGTTACGAGCCATTTACAGATTCTTGCGAGCCGTATACGGATGGTCATTTGTTGTTGGGAACGGTTAACGAAATTACGATACTTACGGATTGTTACGAGTTATTTACGGAAAAATCAATACGTGGACAATCTAAAGAAGATTTTTGACACGTCAACAAATTTGCCTCTCCTCCACGGATCCTTAAGAGTGTCTGCTAGTTGTTGCGAGTTGTGACAAGTTATTTCAGGAAACCAGCGAATAATTTACGAATTCTTGCGATTGACTACGAGTTGTCGATCCGTAAGGACTCGTAAGAAAAATCCGTGTATGTGAAGGGGGTATAAAGGGGCTCATTTTATTGTAGTCGATAATTTTCCCTGACCAGTGGTGCTCGATTTAAAGCTGTATTGTTCTAGAGGTAGTACCGTAATATTCCCTCTAGCACAAATCAAATGTATAAAATGGTACGTATTATATTCCTTCTACTGTACTAACCCTCTGACTGGCAAAAAAAAAAACCTGAACAAAATTCTCAAACCACAAAGATATCTCTGGTTTTCTTTGAAGGCGTCTCTGTGCAACACCCTCTAACATTGATTAACAGTAAACCATTTTTGAATTTTCCCAACTGTTTTGCCATGAGAAAAGACATAAAAAATCTGTCAAAACTTAAATGTCTGGAATGGTATATGGAGCCAATTTATTGCTTTGAGACAATTTACATTCACCTAAAATGTAATTAAATTGTGAAAATAAAGTTGGGAGAATTGAGAAGTCGATCAAGTCAGTTTTTTCTAATTTGTATCATTAATAATGATCCGTTTTCACTCAAGTTTTCAGTTTATCTTGAATTGAACATCTAGTATTGAGGTCACTACCTTAGCGACACTTTCTCTCATTTGAACATTGTTAACAAGTCCCTTTAGGTCTAAAGCTTCCCTAGCTGATCATGAGACGGTGCTGTGCAATAAAGCACTACGCCGGGGCAGAAAGTCTATCAGTTCAGTATCGCTTTGATATGTCAGAAAGAAAAGCTGTAGGTCTATATCAAGACAACTGGTCATAATTTGCGACAGAACTACAATATTGGCAACTCGACTATTACTGGAGCGATGTTAATTTTGGTCTACCAAAAGTGTCATTGCGTGAGGAGATTGTGTTCTTTATAAACAAAAGGTTAATACCCCCAGTAGTAGTAATAGTAGAAGAAGTAGTAGTAAAAGTAGTAGTAGTAGTAGTAGTAGTCAGAGTTAAAACGCTGACTTTGATGAAGGACGAGGATGATGACGAGGTTGATGAGGATGATGATAATTTATTGTAGTAGCAGTAGTAGTATTGTTGTTATAAGGCTACTATTATTATTATTTTATTATCATTATACTGGAAAGAGGCTTATCTGCTTGTTAAATTCCGTGAGGGAATTGATGGTTCTCTCATCTTTTGCGGATGGGTTAATTCTTGTACAATGTATAAGGGCATGACCAACACTCAATTCAACCGTCTCTTAAAGGGCAATCCAACACTTTTGATAAGTTCATTTGTATGAAAGCAGATTTTAAAAAAAAATAAGATAAAATGTAGGTCGAAAGTTTGAAATACATCGGAGCAATAATAAGTTAAGCTATGAATGTTTGACATAATTATAAGATTTTTAAGTCTGCGTGGACCTCAAATTGGCAGTTCTGTCTATGGATTGTGACGTAGTCGCTGATACTTCTCTCCCATTTGTCATGTACACAAATATCATTAATTTCTGTTTTCCCCTAAATGCCTTCTTCCCCGGGGCACTACTCAACATATTTTACGGATAGCATATTATTATAGGTCTTCTAAAGAGAAAAGACCCTCCCCAGTCGTACAATCGTGTAAAATTGATTTGCTATCAAGGTTGGATTTCCATTTAATTTGAGCATTACCCATTCGTTTCATCCAGTTCTACTGCGCTAGGTCTGATCAGCTGGCTAAAAAGTTCGACCTCCGAGTCTGGATTATCCAGATCAATGCGAGTAATCACCTGGTCCCCTAGATATGCACAGTAGATTTGGCCTCTCGATTCATCGATTGAGATCGAAGTTGGATCTGCAAAACGATAATAATAATAGTGATAAGTAATGTTGATGATAAACATAATGATAATAACAATAATGATAATAATGTTCCCAAGGCAAACTTATTAATATTAACATTATTCTTTGAGATGGTCCTGCATTCGTATTATACAACAGTGTTTTTTAGTCAATCTTTTCGTGTAGTAATAAATGTACATTTAATTTTGTCCACCCACGTACAGCGGTAAATATGTATCTGATTGTCATTATGTATGCTTTTTTATCAATAGTTTCTCTTGCTGTGGCGTTCAGTTTATACTTCCATTGTGTGCCTTTTTCGATAATCGAGTAATGCACCTCCTACAACAAATTATGACAAAGAAAAATCACAATTTGGTTCGATGTTAAGTATTAAACATGTAAACAAAAAAGTAACTCTTAGCGTTTATTGTTCGTTAATGTTCGTTGATATTGAATAATGAAGAAAAGCTTTTCGTTTGAATAAGTTTACAGAGTATTGAGGAAATGAACTCGAATGGTAAAAAAACAATTACTATATTAATTTCCGTGGTTTCATTCTTTTGTACGGCAACTGATACCTGAGTAATTTCCGTGCGACACAGGTATTCTTTCTGTCATATCCCAGTTGCCACGATAAATTTTGTTGTCAGCTTTGTTGGTCCAGTAGAGCTTCTGGTTGGCCTCATCGAACGTGATGTCCCACGCTTCGATAGGATCATCATCTTCGTTCAGGGCAGTGAACGTGTAGATACCTAAATCGGCAACGTAAATCTTTCTAGCAGAGATATCCGTCAAAAAGATCTTGTCTTTGCCCGTAACAGCATCATCATCCCCGGCTGCACGAAAAGAAGGTGGAAATTAAAGAAGAATTAAAAATGTTACATATTCATTCACACAAACTGTATGTACCTGACGAGTATATAATTAATCTAAATAATTGTTTGACAATTCTTTCTTTGTAAAATAAATGATCTAAATCTAATGTGTGAGTATACCAAAACTATTTAATTTTGGCTTTAGATATTTTCTCTAGAGTGTTTAGGGTATCGGCGCTGATGTAAATAGATAACATCAATGCCAACCCTGAGACATATGACAAAAGCGGCGAGACAGGTCGGTGCTGATTAATGGACAGGATTGCAAACGGATAGGTTCAATGTCCAGCTATACAGAGTGAGTCAGAAAAAATGTCCCACTTTTTAAAAGTTGTGTTGTTTGAAGTATGAATATTTAATCATGGGTTTCATGATATGTCTTGATATCTAGTTATCGTCCCAGGACATTTAGGTACCATTGTCATTTGAAATCAAATCAAATCAAATCAAACTTCAGACAATCTTTACAAGACTGCCAGATCTCACGTGCGCCAAGTTACTGGGTGAGAAATAAAACAGTGCATTGAACAAAGGCATACAGACACACAGACAGACACACACACTCACACACGCACACACAGTAACAATTGTGTCATAGTTTCCCCTTTTCTAAGCATTGATTTGTATCAAGATGGCTGAATGTTAAATTTCCCTGACAATCTTCCCCTTAATACCACCATCATAATCATCATCATCATCATCATCATGAAGTGCACATGAATCCGATGTGCTCAATACGTAGGTAGGCCTACCAGGCTGAGGCCTACGTTAACACTCGTTGGCTTTGTTATTTGTTGGTTAACAATGACAATTTACAAAGGATGTCTGTGCTTTTGTTGCATTGGCCTACAAAAGAGCTTGCCTGATTTGGCAGCAGTCACTTTACCCTAATAAGGCCGGGGGGCCATTTTGCCCACCCCCCCCCCCCTCTATGATTTTTCTGATTGCTCGGAAACGCATAAGGATGGCGCCCCGCCGCTCGCTGATTTTTTTCTTTCGAGTCCTGCGCAACTTTTCAAAGAATTTTTTTGAAAATCGGACCTACGGTTACAAGGTCACGTGACCTTTTGTCTTTACATGTCAGCCCGAAAAACGCTCATTTTCGTGATTTGTGTACAGAACATATGGAAAAGTCATTTTTCCTAAAAACAGATCAAACATGGGTTATTGGGTCTTGTTTAAAGTTTATGTGGTTGTTTTGGGAGTCAAAATAGTTGAATTGTAGTAAGAAATGAAATAAAACAACAACAACGAAATACATAAGTTAAAAAAAACAATGAAATACATTAGAAACTATCAAAACAATGGATGAAATAAGGAATAAGCTGGCTCGTCCAAATTTTGTTGTGGTATTATTATTCAGAATGGTCTAATAAATGTAGTGAAAAAAAAATGATTAAATATGAATAATATATGATTTATGGGTAAAAATGTAATTTTTATGACTTTATTTGCATAAATTACCACTAATATGCCAATGAGTGAATTTTTCAAATATCATATTATTCTATACACTTCACTTGACATGCGTGCAAATTTTAACGGCGATCGGCCGCTTCGCGGCCGAGATCTTAAGGGGGGCCATAATGGCCCCCCGGCCGTACGAAGACCTCAAATAGCCCGACCTTTTTAGGGTTAAACCTCTTTTTAGTAGCAGAAATTATGGTTCGTCCTCAGTTTACACCACAACCTAGGTCATTTTTGGTCACTGAGTTTGCAAGAACTCAGAGTGAAGCAGTTGTTTTGCAAGAGTTACGCCGCTTTCAGGAGCTAGCTATAAGGTCGTTTAATTCAGTGTTCTTGGCGACTTTCTTCTTACTATTTTGGCTCTAAATAAAGTAAAATCATTAGAATCAATATATGAATATTATGTAGTGATTTCAAGTATATATTTGATGGGACTATGAGTAAATATGAGTAAGTCCCACCAACCAAAACCTAAATGACTTTCTAGTCAGATCGTTTCAAATTATTCGGTTTTATCGACCTATACCTATCTCACAAGATAGTCCTGTGAAGCCATGAGGGCAGATGCATAGTTGAGTATTAGCAGCTGTCGTAAGGCACTCGCCACCGTTCAAACATGATACACATGCAACTCCACCTGCAGAGGCCGGGGAAGCTACAATGCATTTGTATTTTATTGGAACAAAAATAGAAGGAAAGGGATTCGTTTGATATACAAAGAGACATAGGTAGAGAAATTACCCCTTTTTTTATCAGCAATAGAAATTATAAACAATAAGAACGATACATGAAATTTAGTTATTACTAGCGTTTTCGAAGGGGTGAGGGATTCGTTTCCCCTCCCCCCGATAGATTTTCCACACACAGAAAAACAATCAATGCCTTTTTACTTGTAATTATAGGATTGACACAGGTTGAAACGGTTGCAGTTCTGAATACTACTTTGTTCTGCAAGAACAAACACAATAATATAAACCTAAACGTTGTGTGTCCGTACTGTAGATTTAAAACAGTGATTTGGAGAATCTTAAAAGCAGTATTTCACATCGGAGTTATGTCGGACGATATTATTCGTGACGGTTAGTGGTTTTTGTTAATATTGTTCTTTCAATCTGAAGACAAAGTAGAAGGCTTTATGTTTGAAAAGTGTCCTGACAGGCCTACCCCATCCCAATCATCCGCCATGATGTGACCAAACTGAATGACACCATGTGGGTCAAACTCTATGTATAGATGGCTCTGGTTTCGACATACCTGTAACGCAGTCTACTCCTCCGTATCCGGAAGGGCACGTACAAATCGGAGCATCATTAGTCATGTCACATTGACCCCCATTGAGACAGATCACAGATCCACACAAATCTCCACCCACTGGGCCATCTACGGGGCTCTCTGTAAAAAAAAGGGGGGCAAATAACACAAGAGTTAATAAACGTTTTCAATATGCACAATTAAAGGAGAATGTATTTACTGGCCACCAGGGTGGATCTTGTACAGAGGCGGGGCACAATACCGAAAATATCTCAGACGAACAGAGGTTTATTGCATTTTTAGGTGCATTTAGGGTAGCTTTAACACTTGAAATTGTGGGCATTCATTTTTGTATCTGTGTACTGAAAGCTATGTACGAAGATTGGACTATAAAAGGGTACAGAGGCCTGTTACATCCCTTCCATTGCCTATCGTTTTCGGAGAGGAGAGATGAAAACAAGTACGTATATTTGAGATGTAGGCGTAGTTGTCGGTCAGACCATAGATAATCTTGAAAAGAGAAGAAATCCAGAAAATGGATGCCATATACATTAAATGCGACGACGATGTTTGTAGAACAAATGAGATACTTTGGCCAAGATGCTGCTGCTGCATAAATCCAATTCTACCTTCGGAAATGGTGGAAAAAGTGCACCCTGTTAGATACAACCATGTTCGCACACACGTCCTGTGTGGGGCTTCTAGCATGACAGAATGTTTTCATCCGTTAATTGTATCTTTATAAAAGTCAATGCATATTAAAAAGAGGAATTATTATAACTAGTACAGTGTAAATGTATCACTTCTTAGATTCTTAATCTAACGCTAACCTGCACAAATGACAGCAACATCTTCATAGTGTGCACAATTATGATTCCCGTAACCCGCATGTGGACAGAAGGCGATATTGGTTTCATTTCCTACGCACTCGACATTGTCCAGAACAATATTCCCCGTCCCACCTCCAAATTTGTTGGCATATGTTGTTAGGTAATTGGTAGCTGCTGTAAATCCTAAAGATCGGCACACAACGTTAGAGGTTACCATGTTCCATCGATCATCACAAACCGTACCCCAGGATCCCTGGTAGTAAACCTCAACTCTTCCTTCGAATGCACCGCTTCCATCGGTTAAACGCGTTTCCAAAGGTTCTGTCAACGATTTAAATTATATATGCATGATTTATATCAATATATATTTTGAGTTTATTAAGCATGAGTGACCAAGAAAACGCGTGTAAGAGGGGGGTGTTTTTTTTTTTCTTTTTTTTTCAGTTAGACGCGGTCCGCACGGTTCAGCATTAAGGGGTTCAAAAACGTCAATAAATGTTCGGCCATCTTCGAGATCCCTGGAAATGTTAACATTTCCTATGGATTTATAAAAAACATGGATAAGTAGTCAATTTTCAGTGAATTATCCTACAAAGATTGTGTTTATATCCATTTTAACTCATTCAGGCAGTGTAATGAACTATCAGGAATACGTGAGAGCAATTTTGTATCAATAGCTTAAAAACTCTATGTTAAATTGAAAGATTCAACAACAAAAAACGAGTCACTTTGCACTTAAACTGTGAATATATTATATTTTGCTGTTTGAAGGTGTAAATTTATACCTTTATTGTGCCTACCGGAATTAAATATATCTCACTGATCAACACTGAACTCCTTCTGCAGAGGAAGCAGAAATAATGCTGCAACATACTTTAATCCAAACATTAACTAGCATAAACAGCTACAATAGAATCGCGATATCAAAGCATTTAAGATTCTAAATGTGCTTGCGATTCAAACTTCTGAGTTCCACAAGCAACTTCCACTATACAGTACTGGACATGGGAAAATATTGAAAAGATAAGAAAAAGTATCGATAATAATCAGTTTGATGTGAAGGGAACCAAGGGAAGCCTCGTCAACTTCAATGCTGTTCTTCTTAAGGGCTCTTCAATTGTGATTACCCCAGCAATTGCCAGGTACCCATTTACACCTAGGTGGAGAGTGGAAAATGTGTATTAATGTCTAGCCAACGGCCGTTAGTGTCGGCTTGGGTTACGTCCCTTCAACGCTTGGATTGAGAGTCAACTGAATGAATCACGCAAATTCTACATAGAACCGTTATTCTGGTTAGAATTTTGCGCGTAAAGTTCTGTCAATATGTTACAGTAGTAGTTGTAGTTGATGTGGTTGTGGTTGTTTGTTGTTGATGATGGCAAACTAGAATAGTATAAGGTCTGCAAGTTTTAGTTTCCTTGTGGTAACCGACGTACCTATACCGCACTATATTGCAATGAATTTCAACTCTGTTTAGAAAGTTGCCCTAAAAGTACTACAATTTGTTATGTTGTTGTTGCTGTTACTGTTGTCGTCGTCGGCGGCGGTATTGTTAAAGAGTTAGAACAGTAAAAGAACTCCAATTTGAAGTTTCCTATGGCTATCGACTTACCGGTACCACAGTCTTCTCCTGCGTATCCTTGCGGACACAGGCACTTCGCGTTGCCATCGGTCCTTCCACATTCACCCCCATTCACGCATATCACTGATCCACAGTGAACTCCTTTTGCAGAGGAGCAGAAATAATGCTGCAACTTACTTTAATCCGAACATTACTAATTTACTAGCATAACAAGCTACAATAGAATCGCGATTTTAAACAAAATTTCAAGATTTCGAATATCACGAGACAGTGTTCCAACCCAAATAGGGAAAACTGGATGTTCGAACTATTCGGTCTCATAGAACTTCGGTCGATTGCGCTGTAATTTGATTAAAAATTGTAAACAAACCTCATGATGATTTGTCTTATTAAACTGAATTTGAACTGTTATTCATAATTTTGTCTCAGAACTTAGTAAAATATCCCTTTAAAAAAAAAAAATGTTTGTATGCTCATTCTCCACAGGAATCCTGCTGTATGATTTCTGACATGCTTGTTTCCTATAAAGCCCACCCCTGTCTCACACACACACCACACACACACACATAAATATATATATATATATTTATAAAAATCATGTCAATATATACCTTTATAATGTTACGCCGTGTTCTATATCAAGACACAATATTCTAAATATGAGTATCTTACCATTGCAAGTTCTTCCATCCATGTCTAACTCATAACCAGCAGTACATGAACAACTGAATGTACCAGGCAAATTCGTACAGACTCCATTAATCGGATCACACGAGTCTGAATGAACATCACACTCATCGACATCTGTATGGAAGGGGAATTGAAAGTAAAAACAATAATACACAAATACATACGCACACACCCACACACGCGCACACACACACGCAGACATATATATATATATATATATATATATATATATATATATACACAAATATATTCGTATAATCATGTCGATATTATCTTCCCTTATATACCTTATGTATACTTTCTAAGATTTGTTTTATTCATGTATTTTCTCTCAAATACCCTCATAATTTTATGCCGTATTCTATATCAAGACACACAACAATATAAATATGAGTTTCTTACCATTGCAAGTTCTTCCATCCATGTGTAACTCATAACCAGCAGTACATGAACAACTGAATGTACCAGGCAAATTCGTACAGACTCCATTAGTCGGATCGCACGAGTCTGAATGAACATCACACTCATCGACATCTGTATGAAAGGAGAATTATTTTAAAAAAAACAATAATACAAAAATAAACACACACGCACACAGAGATATTGAGTGAGCCAGATGAAATCATATATGCATCCCTTATACTTCATTTGTATGTTCCAAGACATGTATCTCAATTGGTGATTGAGTAGTCTATTTCACTTACAATGGGTTGATTTGTCGATACATTATGTGTCATCCTAAACCCTTATTTTGAGCGTTCTGGTCTAAATTTCTTGTAGACAAAATATAAAAGTGTGTGTTAGAGGTATCCACAAATATTTCCGGCCTAGAAAACCCATTAGGGTAAATAAATTTCAATATCCTGGAAAGCAATATTCATATCAATATCATCTTAACTCATAGACCTTGCGAATGCTTTGTAAGATTTGTTTTCTCTTAAATTACCTGCTTAGTGGTAAGTCGTATTCGATATAAGACAAAATAATCTAAATAATTATCTTACCTTTGCAAGTTCTTCCGTCCATGCCTAACTCATATCCAGCAGTACAGGAACAACTGAATGTACCAGGCAAATTCATACAGACACCATTAGTCGTATCACACGAGTCTGAATGAACATCACACTCATCAACATCTATTTGTAAGGGGAATTGAAAACAATAAAAAGAATTTTTAATTGAAAATAATATTGAAGAATATGGTGCATCAAAGACTTCGTGCTGTGCATGTCCAACCTTATGCTGCCTTGTTTAGTATCAAACTAAGTGATACATTTTAGAGACGATATCGATATGAAAGGTGAATTTAATAGATTATTTGTTTGTTGTAGTCAAAATATTTTAGTGTGTTTGAATTATCTCTGAATATTTGTGGCCTAGAAAACCTAGTAGCGTTTTAAAATTTCAAAATATCCTTAAGAACAATATTCATGTCACTATCATTATACCTTATAGACCTCGTGAATGCTTTCTAAGATTTCAGTGTATTTTCCTTAAATTACCTTCATAATGTTATATACCGTATTCTATATTAAGACCAAATTTTGTAAAAATGAGTATCTTACCATTGCAAGTTCTTCCATTCATGTCTAACTCATAACCAGCAGTACATGAACAACTGAATGTACCAGGCAAATTCGTACAGACTCCATTAGTCGGATCACACGAGTCTGAATGAACATCACACTCATCGACATCTGTATGGAAGGGGAATTGAAAGAAAAAAACAATTGAACAAAAATAAACACACACGCACACAGAGATATTGAGTGAGCCAGATGAAATCATATACGATCCCGTTATACTTCATTGGTATGTTCCAAGACATGTATCTCAATTGGTGATTGAGTAGTCTATTTCACTTACAATGGGTTGATTTGTCGATACATTATGTGTCATCCTAAACCCTTATTTTGAGCGTTCTGGTCTAAATTTCTTGTAGACAAAATATAAAAGTGTGTGTTAGAGGTATCTACAAATATTACCGGCCTAGAAAACCCATTAGGGTAAATAAATTTCAATATCCTGGAAAGCAATATTCATATCAATATTATCTTAACTCATAGACCTTGTGAATGCTTTGTAAGATTTGTTTTCTCTTAAATTACCTTCTTAATGGTAAGTCGTATTCGATATCAGACAAAATAATCTAAATAATTATCTTACCTTTGCAAGTTCTTCCGTCCATGCCTAACTCATAACCAGCAGTACAGGAACAACTGAATGTACCAGGCAAATTCGTACAGACTCCATTAGTCAGATCACACGAGTCTGAATGCACATAACACTCATCGACATCTATTGTTATTTGTTAAAAACAATAAAAAGAAATTTTAATTGAAAATATTTTTGAAGAATATGGTGCATCAACGAATTCGTGCTGTGCAGGTCCAATCTTATGCTGCCTTGTTTAGTATCAAACTAAGTGATACATTTTAGTGACGATATCAATATCAAAGGTGAATTAGATTACTCGTTTCTTGTAGTCAAAATATTTAAGTGTGTTTGAATTATCTCTGAATATTTGTGGCCTAGAAAACCTATTAGGGTTCAGAAATTTCAAAATATCCTGAAGAACAATATTCATGTCACTATCATCATACCTTAGAGACCTCGTGAATGCTTTCTAAGATTTTAGTGTATTTTCCTTAAATTACCTTCATAATGTTATATACCGTATTCTATATTAAGACCAAATTTTCTAAATATGAGTATCTTACCATTGCAAGTTCTTCCATCCATGTGTAACTCATAACCAGCAGTACAAGAACAACTGAATGTACCAGGCAAATTCGTACAGACTCCATAAGTCGGATCACACGAGTCTGAATGAACATCACACTCATCAACATCTATTTGTAAGGGGAATTGAAAGTTAAAACAATAATACACAAATACATACGCACACCCACACACGCGCACACACACACGCAGATATATATATATATATACACAAATATATTCGTATAATCATGTCGATATTATCTTCCCTTATATACCTTATGTATACTTTCTAAGATTTGTTTTATTCATGTATTTTCTCTCAAATACCCTCATAATTTTATGCCGTATTCTATATCAAGACACACAACAATATAAATATGAGTTTCTTACCATTGCAAGTTCTTCCATCCATGTGTAACTCATAACCAGCAGTACAAGAACAACTGAATGTACCAGGCAAATTCGTACAGACTCCATAAGTCGGATCACACGAGTCTGAATGAACATCACACTCATCAACATCTATTTGTAAGGGGAATTGAAAGTTAAAACAATAATACACAAATACATACGCACACCCACACACGCGCACACACACACGCAGATATATATATATATATACACAAATATATTCGTATAATCATGTCGATATTATCTTCCCTTATATACCTTATGTATACTTTCTAAGATTTGTTTTATTCATGTATTTTCTCTCAAATACCCTCATAATTTTATGCCGTATTCTATATCAAGACACACAACAATATAAATATGAGTTTCTTACCATTGCAAGTTCTTCCATCCATGTGTAACTCATAACCAGCAGTACATGAACAACTGAATGTACCAGGCAAATTCGTACAGACTCCATTAGTCGGATCGCACGAGTCTGAATGAACATCACACTCATCGACATCTGTATGAAAGGAGAATTATTTTAAAAAAAACAATAATACAAAAATAAACACACACGCACACAGAGATATTGAGTGAGCCAGATGAAATCATATATGCATCCCTTATACTTCATTTGTATGTTCCAAGACATGTATCTCAATTGGTGATTGAGTAGTCTATTTCACTTACAATGGGTTGATTTGTCGATACATTATGTGTCATCCTAAACCCTTATTTTGAGCGTTCTGGTCTAAATTTCTTGTAGACAAAATATAAAAGTGTGTGTTAGAGGTATCCACAAATATTTCCGGCCTAGAAAACCCATTAGGGTAAATAAATTTCAATATCCTGGAAAGCAATATTCATATCAATATCATCTTAACTCATAGACCTTGCGAATGCTTTGTAAGATTTGTTTTCTCTTAAATTACCTGCTTAGTGGTAAGTCGTATTCGATATAAGACAAAATAATCTAAATAATTATCTTACCTTTGCAAGTTCTTCCGTCCATGCCTAACTCATATCCAGCAGTACAGGAACAACTGAATGTACCAGGCAAATTTGTACAGACACCATTAGTCGTATCACACGAGTCTGAATGAACATCACACTCATCAACATCTATTTGTAAGGGGAATTGAAAACAATAAAAAGAATTTTTAATTGAAAATAATATTGAAGAATATGGTGCATCAAAGAATTCGTGCTGTGCATGTCCAAACTTATGCTGCCTTGTTTAGTATCAAACTAAGTGATACATTTTAGAGACGATATCGATATGAAAGGTGAATTTAATAGATTATTTGTTTGTTGTAGTCAAAATATTTTAGTGTGTTTGAATTATCTCTGAATATTTGTGGCCTAGAAAACCTAGTAGCGTTTTAAAATTTCAAAATATCCTTAAGAACAATATTCATGTCACTATCATTATACCTTATAGACCTCGTGAATGCTTTCTAAGATTTCAGTGTATTTTCCTTAAATTACCTTCATAATGTTATATACCGTATTCTATATTAAGACCAAATTTTGTAAAAATGAGTATCTTACCATTGCAAGTTCTTCCATTCATGTCTAACTCATAACCAGCAGTACATGAACAACTGAATGTACCAGGCAAATTCGTACAGACTCCATTAGTCGAATCACACGAGTCTGAATGAACATCACACTCATCGACATCTGTATGGAAGGGGAATTGAAAGAAAAAAACAATTGAACAAAAATAAACACACACGCACACAGAGATATTGAGTGAGCCAGATGAAATCATATACGATCCCGTTATACTTCATTGGTATGTTCCAAGACATGTATCTCAATTGGTGATTGAGTAGTCTATTTCACTTACAATGGGTTGATTTTTCGATACATTATGTGTCATCCTAAACCCTTATTTTGAGCGTTCTGGTCTAAATTTCTACTTCAGTTTCTTCACTACTTTTGTTGGAATCCGAGTAGAAGTACACCCAGACGGACATTCTACTGTATTAAAGCTAAACTTGAGTACTGGGCCCCGTCTTACAAAGAATTGCGATCGATCGCAGTTTTGAAACAACGGTTCTTATTGGCTGATAGTGCGCGTGCTGTACAATACGCGCATGTAACGATGATCTTGATAGGCCATTGCCATGTTGAGATTGATCTCAACTCTTTGTAAGACGGGGCCC
>BEXV01000972.1:13718-27061 GCA_003118195.1 Hemicentrotus pulcherrimus
CCCCCCCCCCCCCCCTGTTTTTTTTCCACACAAATATTTCTTGCCACAGCTTTTAGAAAGGCCACGTCACCTCCTTAGTACGTCGTCATATCACACTTTTTAATAACCTTGTGGGTTTAAAAAAAAGGGTTTTTATGCAGACTCTATACTTATTTTATTTTTATTTTTTTAATTGAGTCAACACCATTGTACTCTAATTATCTATCATTTAAGACCATAACTTGCTTTTAAACGATGACAAAGAGTTTTGAAAAATAAGCTTATGGGTAATAAAGGTACCAAATTCTACTGCATATAGAAACCATGTTTTGTTCAAGTGGCAACGCGGTAACTAATCGGTAACTATACATATATATCAGGAAACTAGTGTGGGAATGTCATCATGCCGATTCGTTTGGACTTTTAGACGCAAACCACCTGCAAGTGTTAGCCTTGTGAAGACAGCATTTACCTATTTTCGCTCCAATGAAAGAGGATGATAAATTTCCACATGTCGCACGGACAATTTAGCTTGAAATTCCCTACGGCGAATTTTGAAAAATAATCGATTTTCGTGGAGTGAAAGATGCCGGCTACTGTTGCTGACGATCAATACAAAGCACATGAAAGGCTAAGGTGTCTAGGTCGTGTGGTTTATTTAAACAATTGAATGGAGATGCGAAGATCATGGGTATCGTTCCCCGAAAAGGCACTTATGTCCTCAAGGACCTCATTTTATTTATGTTCCTTCATTCTATCCAGGTGTTAATTGGTTACCTAGTATGATATGAAAGTTATTGTGGTTTGTCGAGCGTTGTGAGGGTCTACGAAAAAGGCGCTTGGCTGGAATACTCTCCAAGTGGTGGGGACGGATCTTATACGCGGACAAGCCTGAATCCGATGACAAGGTGAGTCCTTATGTATCATGATAAGTATCATTATTATTGTTGTTTTTGTTGTTCTGTTTACCATTATTACTGTTTATATTATTATCATCATTAATATTATTGTAAATATTATTACTGTTAGAAGCAGAAGTAGTGATAGTAGTAGTAGTGGTGGTAGTAGAAGTAGCAGTAGTAGTCGTAGTAGTAGTAGTATCATGATTATTATTATTAGTAGTAGTAGTAGTAGTAGTAGTAGTAGTAGCAGTATAACTATTTTGTTATCAATATTGTTAATATCATCGCCATTCCACCATACAGAACTTACCATTGCTTGTCTACTGCGCGTAATGCCACTTTGGATAATATGCTAATAGATTCATTATACGCCAAACGTGTACGACACAGGAGACTTTTGTTTCTAGTTAGAGGACTTCAATCATGTGATATACATAATATATTTTGAGTTGTGACCCAAGGAAGAGGACAGTTGAGAGAAACATACATTAATGGTAATTTGTACACACGACAAACGGGAGAGATGTCCTCGACCTCGCCTTTCACCAAAAACTAATTCCAGATCTGCATAGATTTGGTGATCTCATATTCCAAACGTTCATAACCTTTTCACTATTGGTCCGATTTATTTCAGTTTTTTTCATCATTGTGTTGCATTTATTTTATATGCTTTTGAATAAATGACCTTTTTAATTTTTTGGGGACTGTCCTTTAATGTTACAAAGCATGCAGTCACTGCATGAAACCACTCGTTGTTTATTTATATATCGGTAGTACCAACATCGGCATGCATAATATCTTGGGATTTGTTTCTTCTTTTTTTTTCTTTTAAAGTTCGTTTTGATACAATGTTTACGGACGGCAACACAACACTTTCTGAGAAAAGCAGGAAATGCGAATTCTTTTTAATCTTTTAATCAGCATTATTCAATTTTTGTTTATTCTTTATTTTTTTGGTATGTCAGAAGACTATTAATATTCCTCATCAAAGTCAGGCCTGACAGGCATCTTGTGATAAATCCTATCCCCTGATCTTTACATACAGTGAAAGGTTGATCTTGATTACTCAATTTTTGACAGGTATCAGATGGACTTCATGTTTCTCTTATCTTCAGCTACATGGGAAAAGAGCCCAGTTTGATCGGGGATAGCGAGGATCTCCAGATTGAAGAAAAACTTTCCAGTTCCTTAATAATCCGTTGCGCAAGGAAGTGAGAAGGCAGCATTGTAAAATATTTGTAGTTTGGAATTTTGTTTCAATAATTGGGCTGCATTAGGTTTAAACTTATTTTCTTTCGGAGAGGATTCTTCTTTTCCTTCTTCTTTTTATCTTCTTTTTCTTCTTCTTTTTCTTCTTCTTCTTCTTTCTTCCCCCCTCCTCCTCCTCCTCCTCCTTATTTGTTTCTTTCTTCCTTTGGTTCTTTATTTCACTCTTTCTTTATACATCTTTTTTTCTTCCTATTCATAAATTTTCTTTTGTGAACTAAAAAACACAATGCACTTTTTATAATGTAATCAAAATGCGTCGATCTATCAAGAATTAGTGATATTTCTGTAAATCTTCCTCTTCTTTATTTTCCATCATAATTTGTAAGGTTATATTAATTGTGCCATTGCAGCACTTAAGATCACAAATCATTTAAAATTCCTTTTGAAATGACTGCCTTGTCAAATGGTTGATTGACTTCGTTTTACATTTTTAATACAAACACGAAAACGCCTCAACTTGAAGAAAAAACGCCGACAATAGAGGAAAATGCCTTTTCAGTATTATTTTGTTCAGTCTACACCACGTTACAAAACGAAAGACGCAGTGTTTGTGCTGACATTCTATATAGATCACTACTCATGAACGGAACTACTGCTTTTAAAAACATGGTCAGTCAATCATTTTTCCTTGGAGAAAAAAAAAATCCATTTAGAACAATGATAAATCAATCTAAAAGTAAAGCTCTTTGCAAACAAAAATGAAAGATAACAATGTGTTTTCTAATAACATAGAGAGTGAATTTTGTCTAATTATCGAATTTCAGGCAGGATGTATTTTGCGACTAATTATGATAACAAGGCCAACGTTGTCTTTTTTATTATACTGTGTGTCACGATTCGTAGAGAGTTTTGACCTTTATTAATGAGGTAATGGCGCTTATTAGCCAGTTAGAGCCGTCAGTTCCAGTTAGAAAAAAAAAACAGAGAGCCTTTAAATTAATACGAGGCTTGTCAAACGCTGTCACTTCATCAGCCGAATGGAAGTGACCACACGAGTCAAAGGTGTGCAATGAGTGACGGCCATAACACTTCCACCGTACAGTTATATCTCCAGAACCTGATTTGTACCAATACAGGATTGAACAGTCACAATTGAAAAGGTGAATATTGAAACGATCATAATGAAATGCCTTTTAGCTGCACATTCTTATTAGGTGAGTATTCTAGATAAGAGACTCACGGGAATTTATTCCTCTTTCTCCCTCTCTTTTTTCTTTCCATCCTTCTTTTTATTTCATGTCTATTCTGTTCCATCGAAAGATTCCATCACATTGATTTGTTTTTCATCTTCCTCGGATTAGCTTCGAGAGTTGCAATTCTCGCTTTTTCCAAATAACCGCAAAATGCCCGGATGTAGCGTTTTTAAGCCACTGTCGGGCACTTAAGTGTAGAGTTCAGTGCTTCCGAGACTTTCACACTTCCGGTATACGGCGCTCGCACGGAACACAGAGAATGTATTTTCTTTATTTTTTGTGACGGCAGCAGCAAAAAAGCAAAAGAAAGATACTCCAAATCATGCCGACGACCAGATTCAAACAATGGATGCCCTTCTAAATATCATATTAACGTAGTATGTCCGTTAGTCGTCCAGCGTATTTTTCGCATTTCCCAACGAACACAGCCAAAGAGAGTTGACGGTATTATTTTGTATTCGTCTATTTTCTGTTGCCCATCGCTCATCTGAATATTTTATTTTTAGTATGCTTAACGAGTTCTTTAAAAAAGGCAACAATATTGTTGTTTTTTTTTTTGCTGCATTATGGTGATACAACGAAATATTTCTTAAAACTAGATGCGTTGCTAAAGGCTTAGTCGAAAAGTTAAAAAACATTGTCAACTTTAAAAGAAAAGCAATAATTTTTAACTTCTCAGTATGTTTCCCCAAACCTGTTAAGTGTCAATACATCTTTCTTTTGTGGCGCATAAATATGATAGTATTTAGATGCTTTGGGAAGTACTTCATCAAAATGTATGTAACCCAACAATCTTCCTAGGATATTTGTGGTTTTAGATGTTTTTCTTTTGTTGTGATTCTTTTTTGTTTTGTTCACATTCAGCATGTTTCTACCATTTTGTGGCTAGATTAACTTCTTGGGTGTTTTTTTTTTTTTCCTACCGTTTTGCTACAATTGATATACTCAAAACTATTTTGGATAAATAATATCAGTTTGCTTTAAAGAAATGAGTGTATTTAGAAATTAGGTAATTCTAATTAATGTTTCGGGGAAGAAAAAAAAAAGACTGGCCTTCTTTTTCTTTGTTTAGGTAGAAATGTCAAAGGTTAAAATGCCAGATGTAAAAATCTGACATTCTAACCTCTGACATTTTTACCGTTGACATGTTTTACATTGAACCTTTACCTTTCGTTATGCCGAAGACGAAAAATGATTTGTGACTTTTTCCATTACTTATTAGTCCTTTTGCTGGAATAGTATAGTCAAAATCTCTCCTTAAACAAAAGTTGCTCTTGAAATTCCCTCTCGAAGCTTTTATGTTTGGAGCAAACCTTCATCCCGAGTGTGTGTGCATACTAGTTGTTGTGTACAGGGCAAGTCATTTAAAGCTTTCTAAAACCTGAGAGTGTAATTATGTTAATTCCTAAATACGTGCTTACGTACAACATTGGCCTTTGCGCAAATGCTTCTCGGCAGCTTCTTTCACCTAGTGATCGCATGAAACATGAAGAATTTCCTTGTTTTCTTTTTTAATTTTGTTTCTATTCAGGTGATGTAAAAAAATATTTGGCTACTTCCTACTAAACAAGAGTCAGGTGAACGACTGCCCTGTATAGGCTCAACGATAGATACACGCTAGCTGATTTAAAGGGAGACCAAATGTTTGGACGTTTGTGTCTCCCCGAAGGAAATGGTACAAATCGGTAAGTTATTATTGAGTCTGACGGCTCTAAATAAGTATATTATGTTTTAACCTTGGCCACCACTGCCATAGTCCAACTTTGTTCATTTTTTAAGTGGTTTTCTCATACAATGGGCAAAAACAAAGTATATCTTCCTTCTCCTTTTACTCAATTCAAAGTAGAGCTATTTGACAACACTTTACTATCACATATATATTTTATACATCAAATAAACTATAGATCGTTAATGGATGTTCGTTCCATTTTTTCGCATACAAAACTGTAAATGGCTGTTAGTGAGTCTCTTACTGTAAATGTCACTCTAAAACAAGTATGCGAGGAAATGTCAGCGACCTGTTTTCCTAAAAGGTGCTCTGATATTTTTGATGATAATGCTCTCAAAATTCATTTGAGATTGTGTCCATTTAAACCAGTAAGATATCCGTGAATATTTTAGAAAATTAAATCCAATTTCGTGCCAAATCAAAAATGGGATACGTTCCAAACAAAATAATCAGATGTACGATCAAAAAGCCAGGAAGTATGTGTCAGAAATGTCATAACATTTTCACCGAAATAAGGGTTTGCCTATCTATCATAAATATGTGTCGTCATGTAGGCCTATTTTCAAAGCTTGAGTAGCACAATAACATTATGAAATGTATCAAATCAAACTTTGTGGGTGTTCTCTTTTCTTTAAAATCTTGAAACCTTTAACAGAAAGATAAGATCTATTCTGGCACTGAGAGATGAAGAAACAACTTCAAAGCAATCGTTTACGTCAGTTGTGAAAAGCCAAAAGCAATACTGTTCGTTCTGCTAACAAACACTAGAAATTTATAAAGATTCTTGTACTCGTGTGGATGAAAATTGCAATTCATTTCGTTCAGGAAATTGAATTGGAGGGTATAGAATCATTTGATTAGATTACAGTACACGAGCATTGAATCTTGTTCGCCTTATTGTACGTGTTCGATATTGTGGGTTGAACCGATGACTTGTTTCCAACTTTGTTAGTATGATTATGTTAACAAGATTTGACAAATAAATAAATTGTCGGTATTTTTTTTTTTTCTTCTCTATTCTTTTTTTTTTCTTTTCATGCCAATGACAATACATCAAAATGATCAATTTTAATAAATGTTAATAAAAACGAAGATGCTATTTCCTTGTTTTCTCTCCCCCTCTTTCTCTTGCTCTCTCTTCCCTCTCTCTCTTTCTCTCTCTCTCTCTCTCTCTCTCTCTTTCTACGTTCCGTCCGCCTCTAGATCTGTTAACAGGACGTATATGCGAGGAATGCCCTTCCTGATCAGAGTGGTTCCATACCAGACATCAAATGATGTACATTAATGACGTCGCGGATACGAGCAGTTGCCCAAAACCATCCGCTATTACTTTCATTATCATAAATATCCGCTGAGGCTGACTTATTCCATCTCTGCATTTATCCATGTCTCAACGTTCCCCATGCCTCTAGATCTTTCGCTGGACAAAGATGCGACGATTCCTCGATCCTCGGAGTAGTTCTGAATCGGACATCTAATGGTGTTCTTTAACACCGTCGCTAATACGATCAGTTGCCTGAAATCCACCAATACTACTTTATTTATCAGAAATATCCGCAGAGGCTGACTGAATTCATCATTGAATTCATTCGTTTGTAATTTAACCTACCTGTTTTCAGAGACAGCATGGACCTATCGACAATTGCCTGTTTCCGATGCGTTGCTGATACCACTACAGATTCGACTGCGCTGACAGATGGCACTGTCGACTCCTGTGCTCCGTCCGTTCCTTTTACTGTTCTCTTCGTGCTCTGCGGAATGATAACAATCTTTTCCAATGTCATTAACCTCATTGCGCTCAATCACGCCCAGCAGTGTTTCAACGACAACACCCGCTTGTGCTTCCAAGCGGTAGCAATCGTCGACTTCTTCGTCGGCCTATTCTGCTGTACTTTCCATTCTCTCCGCTTCTCTGGGCTGTCCATCTCAACTACAAGGACCTTTTCCATCATCGGAGTCATCGGGTGTTCAACGCTCTTTAATCAGTCTATCATGATACTAGCCTGCGTCAGCATTGACAGGTATCTCGCCGTGACGCGGCCCTTGCGCTATCACACGATCGTCACAAAACAACGCATGGTCATTCTGATATTCTCAGGGGTTGTCATCGGTACCCTGAACTCATCCGCAAGCTTTATTCACAAACTCGTCGCTGGATTCAGCGATTTAAAATTCGCCTCTGTGGACATCGCCACACATCCTATACTTGTTATTTACTTCACACTCATTCTTGCGTCAGCTGGCGTAACCACGTTCTGTAACGTTACTCTCATCACGCTGGCAAGGAAGCATAGACGTCGCATAGCTGCGGTAGCAAATAACACGGAACGCGGTAAAACAGCCGAATCAGACGCGGCGGGGCATCAGCCGCGCGGTAATAAGGACCTGCGGACTATTTTCGCGGTCACCGGCGCGTTCTATATAACATGGGGAGCCCAGGTGTCGGTTAATTTCACAAGTGCTGCCATAGGAAAAGAGATACCCTGCATTGTTCGAAACGTTCTTCTCATCTTTGTCATTAGCAACAGTTTCTGGAATGCACTTATTTATCTTCTAATGAATTCTACATTTCGTAAGATTGTATTTCGACTGTTTGCCAGAGACTCTTACGCTGCAAATTTAGTCCAATCTGTTACTGCCTAACTATGGCCAGTGCATTCCGTTTTCATTACATTGGTCTTTACTTCGAAATACCGAACACGGAGTAATAGATCATAATATTATATAACGCAAATTAATTGATAACCTTAATATGCTAAAGGTAGGGCAACGTCAAGACCGTTAGCAACACATTTATTTATATTTTGTTTCCAACAGTTAACGTAGGCTACCCATCAGAATAATGTCTGTTTTAAGCAATACTGATTGCAATAGACACACTGCCTAGTACTTTCTTATTCGTTCCCTTTTTGTTTCCCGTGTATTTCTAGATATTAAATATGAGTCAATCGTCATATTTCTGGAAAATAGTATTTCACTTGGCCTCTTCAAAAAATAACATCTGAAAAAATCCTTCTACAATCCTGAATTCGTCCCTCGACTATAAAAGGCAACGCAATCCATCCTCTGGCAAAAGGCTTTGCATAAATCCAGTTATTATTACTATTACTGTCAACAGGAAAATCATGATAAATTAAATCATAATTAGATCGAACAATAAAAAAAAACATTTGATTTGTATTTCTAACTCTTTAGTTTATTTTCCTTCAGATAAATTGCTGAAAGCGAAAGACAATTTTCATTAAAAGCAGAAGAAAAAGAAGCTATGATATATAAATTTCGTTGCGTTTTCTAAAGATTATATCACGAATTTTGTAAAGTTTTCTTGCTCTTTCGCTTTTTCTGGCCAAACAGGTATGTAAGTTCAGCGTGCACCATAACGGCCTTCTCTGCACATTATGCCTTGGACAAAATATTGTTGTTACAAATTTCATTTTGAGCATATGATATAGCAAATTTAAATATATATCTAGATCTCATTATATTTATTTGTGTGTCAATTGCTAAATTGTTATTGTATTTGATTAAACTAAATAAACCTAGTAAAGAGGATTATATTATGGCACTGTGGTTGTTCTCCGATTGGAAGTTGTCTTCATCTAGCCGTAGTGTATTAATAGAAAAAATGATAAAATATGATAAGGCCTATAAAAAAAAAAATTGTATCGGTTGGAAATCTTTCTATTTTTACTCCCTCTTTGAGCTGATATTTTTCAGTTGAATGCACTTGAAAGATATGATGTAACTACACTGTGAACATTTTGGAGGTTTCTTTCAATACGCCGACAACTCACGAGTAAAACATGTACAGAAGGTTTCCATGTCCTACAGCCCCTGAGACATTAACAAAACACAGAAACAGATAAAAAGAATATAGAAAGAAAGCAATTTCCATACGGTCCCCTAACATCCCGAAAGAACGACAAAGGATAGAAATAATTAAGGAAAGATGGGAAGATGTCGATCTTCAGTCAGGGCTGTTGGTCTCATTTATCGTGGGCCTCGGCAAGCCTAAAAGAAATTGTCACGAGACCCACAACATTGAGATTGTTAATCTGCTTGGCATTACCATATTTCCCGTTTATGCCTTGAATCAAGAGAAGGAATTGCCCTTGGTTGAAAGTGGGAAGCTGCAAAAGTTAAGTTCGACTTAGGATCTTTGTGAAACACCCCCTGGAGTACACCCATGATTTCAAACCATTTCTTTTGATATATATTGGTTGTATACTAGAAACTAACATAGCCATATTGGTTTATTCGTTTATATTCCAAGTATGGTACAGTCGTATTTAATGAAACGTCATCATTTATTTCAGCTTATCAATTCCTTTATTTTTTAGCATTCTGACAAAACATGTCAAAATCCAAGATGAAAAATGGGCGATTTCGGAATTTTGTTTAAGGTCAATTCCATTTTAATAAAGTTCCAGAAGGTCTGGAATCCAATCAACTGACCAATCACAGAGCAGCAGGACTTGCGTGAACACGTGTGCTTCCGTTTGTATTACCCGAAAGAAATAGGCTTGTTCACACTTGAAATATATGCTTCATGCATCCCGAGGCTAATGGATACATTCAAGGCTCTTTCAGATTTGACGTTGCACAGCCGTGGTTTTTTTTAATGATAACGTACAGACAGCCTTTTCACACTGGGGTAAAATTCATCGTATCTAGAGCTGATTGGTTTGAAGATATTTAACTAATCAGCTTTAAAGAAAATGTTCCCGTTGTGAACGTCGTTTATACGATGTTTGGACAGATACGAAATCGCGATTTAAAGAGCAAGACATGTTGTGTGTGAACGGATATACGTCCTTAACTAGACCGGGCACTGCTCTTTGAACGCTCAGTATGGCTATTGCGCATTTACGAGCAGTGAGTTACTGCAGGAAACACAATGGCCCTACTTAGTGTTTGACGAGCAGTGAATCTCGAACGACCGCACCGACATTTTCTGCGTGTGAATGATGTTGTATCTAAAGGTGATTAGTACAAAACTCTTTAAACTAATCATTTTTTTAAAGAATATTACCCCTGTGTGAAAAGGGGAGAGTAATGAGAGCACCAAGTGAATCCGCGCTGGTCCTTGGTTGCGCGCAGTTGCCATTCATTTCACATTTACAAAAAGGAGCCATTTGTGCTAAATCTTAGTACGTCGCGGTTGCCATATCTGAACAAACATTTGAAATCAAATCATGATCACCGTCCATACAATGAAGGCTACATACAACGTGTCAAGCTGAAAGACGAAAGACCGAAAACTTGATGGCAGCAGATTTCAAACCATAATCAGGAGGTGGCATACGACACTTCAAATTTTTTAACACGGTGGGAATCCGTTCTGCTTTGTCGGAAGACACGTAATTCCCGTAAAAATATGATTACATACATGAATAGAAACGAAAGTATATCACGTTTCTAGCTAAATGTTATGAACATGACAGACGATACTAAAGAATAAACGGCATAATTGTCGGCAATATTAAGGTAGGTAGTCATTAAAAATACATACGAAATTATTACTACGTAAATTTCCAGATTGGCAGGTGTATCTTGATAATCCTACTATTTCATGATATGCATGCTCAGTCGGGAATTATTCTTTGCAGAACTTGTTTTATGCTGTACCCGGAATTTCGACACACCCGATATAATGTTTAAAATATTATACATGTATTAAAGATTTCGTTTAAAAAACATTGCGTATTCATAACACCAAGTTCATAAAAAGGTAGCTTTTTTAATGTCCCTGTAATGCATTGTCAATTTGAAATGAAACCCAGTCCATGTGACTTCTGTGTATTGGGATGACATAATCGGTCTTTTTTAAGGTCCATGTTACATATTTTTTGTGAAATATATCAATTAGTGCATATTATTGTTTCAACGAATCATCGAATAAAGATTTCAATTCTTTTTTGTTGCTAAAGTCATTTAACAAAAACAATATTTGCAGATGGGTAAATGCATTGTGTATGCCGTATTTACTGGTATGTAAGACTCGAGGAAAAAAAGAAGAGTCATGGTAAATGCAATAACATTTTGAAAGCATGTGAAAGGTGTTTTTCTTTCCTATACAAATACGACAATATTCCAAAAGAAGCTTGGGTTGTAGCATGTCCATAGAAGGTCTTTTGTGAGGTTTTTCTGGAGAGTGAGTCCGCTAAAAAAAAAACGCCAATTAAGATGGAGATTTGACGTCATTTATGGCGTCGGTCCAGGAGGAATTGTGCGCGATGGTTGAATTGCCTCCAGTTCGTCTTCTCGACCTTCAAATTTTAAGTATCTTGGCCTTTCACATTTGTTTACATGCCTGAATCGGATTTTCAGGCACATTACACGCTTATAGGTACACACAAACCAGAATGAAGAAAGGATTTTGAAATACCATTTAGTGACTGATACTTATTAACTAGCGTCTTTACTGAAGATTTTACTCAAAACCCTCTTGACCACGACTGTAGCTACTGCAATGGTTATGCAGCTTTTTGTTGTAGATTTTTTTTCTTCTTTTTTTAATTTTTGAGAAAGTCCAAATAAATAGAGTCAACCTTTAAATAGCTTAGCATGCGTTTGCTTTCGGGTACAAAAGGGAATTTTTTCTAATCCTAGCAGACTCATATTTGTTTTCCCTTTATATTTCTTACATTTTATCTTTCTTTTCTGATGTGAATATTGAGGATAGAGGAATATGAAACAGCAACCCGGCTGTTTATTCAAAAGTAGACGTCTGTTCTTGTTTTCAGTAAAGGTGACTACAGAGTTCCATCCATTTGTTGGGTGTGAGTGAAACGGGGGAGTATGAAGAGAAGAAAGATGGCACATTTTAATACAAAAGTAAGTCAATGGGGTCCGTCGTTTTTTGTCTTTTGTGTACTAATTATTTAACATTGAAGAAAAGATTAAGTTCTGGGAAAGGCAAACAATAATTCATGAGCTCTGTTATTCCCTTTATGTAAGGGTGAAAGAGTATTATAGAAAATGCCCCATAAAAAAATACAACTCTCCATATTTGAAAAGTGACAAATTTGAACTAAGGTGGTCTTAAATTATAATACACATGTTTGTGTGCAATGAATGTTAGTCTGAGGAAGTCTGAGCAAACTTTTGGTCATGTTGATGATTATAAAAACCTCACAGTATACACCAATACTTGATGTAAGTGTTACATGATCGACCTTTCGAATCGCTTCCACACAGTTTCCTTTCACACTGCAATGGCATAATCACAACTCAACTTTATGTTTAACAAAAACATTTCTATTTCCAAAAATGATGAGGCGTTTCTGCTGATGTTTGCTCAAGTGGCAAATACGTGCATTCATTCATTTCAAGCATTCTTCAATTCTTCAATTCATCAGGAGGTAGCTGGGTAAATATACTAACCATGTATCCTTTTGTGAGGTTCAATTTCAATCATTCTTCGACGGAGCGATTGATTGTGTCAATATCTTGAGATGATATCGAAGTATTCCTGAAAAGCAGAAAAGCAGAGGTATAACAAACATGTAGAAATACACAAGACGTAATATCTCATTGAGGAGATTATCTGATTAAACTCTCAAGGTCGGTATACATCGGTATGCATAGATTTTCCTCGTTTTTACTCAGGCACATCCTGACAAGCACACACAAACATTACACACACCCTCACGCACGCACACCTCACACACACACATACTCATTCACACGCAACCCAACGCCCTCACCCCAAAAATCCTTTAGCGTTCTTTGTCTCACCTGATCTTCCTTACTCTCTCTCTCTCTGTCTATCTATATGCTATCTACAAATCATTATCTTCCTCCATTCCTCGATATATAAGGTGAGCTATGTTCTATCTCAACCTAATAATTATCAGCTAAGGACGTTGCGCTTTACACATTGTGTGTTTGTTCACTGTTCCTACTATATGTACAATACCTTGATGCAACCCGCTGAATGTTATTATCTATTAACAATTATTTAACATGGTGAATAAAACGGGAGGGGAACGTTAACACGGTACCGACATAGTAATAAACTTTCAGTTTGCGAAGTTTTAAAAAATAAACAAGGATCCATTTAACCCGGCGAGAGTTAACAAAGGGGCCGCAAAAAAAAAACGAGTTTTCAAAGTTACCTATAAGCCCGTGAAAGCATTCATTTAAAGATAAACTCCAGTACTGGTAAAAAAAAAAAAAGAAAATCAATTTTCACAGAATCAAACGAAACTTACACTAAATGTTCAAGATTACAAATAAATAACATGTGCCAAACAATTTTGGAAGAAA
>BEXV01000972.1:32870-44941 GCA_003118195.1 Hemicentrotus pulcherrimus
TTTTTTTTTTTTTTTTTTTTGGTTTTTTGGTTTTGTTATACTATGCACTTTTACAGAAATAGGAGGTCTACATTTTTTTATATTGCGGGCTAGCATTTAAAGAAAGGAACATTTTCTCAAGCTTTCGATTGTATATGTCTACTAAAATGAACTGAATAGAGATACGTTACCTATTTGCCTTTAACAAAGCGAATGTTACAAACAGAGGCATGGACAATAAAAGGGCAGGCTCGTTCCCAAAGAGGAAAACTCCTGGAAAGTTTGAGCTCAACGCGACTTCTGATGACATTCCTAAAGCACCACCGACTAGCCCAAATCTACAAGGGGGCGCCCTTCCTCCTCTACGAGCTCGATCCGCACTCCTGCGCCAGCGCTCTTTGACCGCCCAATCACCGACTCCCATTGGCAAAGATACGCGGACGTCATGGACGACCGCGCGCGCAAACACCATTGGGTGCGCAGCATCGTGTCACCTGCACAACGGATCCGGGGCTGAAGGCACCAGGCGTCCTCGTTCGATTGCGGAGCTACGGAAACTAACCCGCGACCAGGCGGAAGAACTGACGGATCCGCTCAAACTCGCGCAGACCAGGACGACGAAGCAACTGGAACGCGCCAAATCAGTGTCAGAGGTCGAACAGCTTGACGGATTGTCAATGAATGATTTGTGGAAAGAAATCAACAATTGTCGATATATTAGAAAGAAGAGTAGTGATCTGAATACAGACACTAGTCCAATATAATAGGGACTTTTAGATTTGCGTGGACTGATACGTGAGACGTCAATTCAAGTCAGTGTATTAAAAGGACGCCGGCCGTAGTAATCCCCATTGTATTCGTGCGAATCTAAAAAGTCCCTAATGACGCTTCTCTTAAGCAATACCAGATTCTTTTCAATCACGTCATGTATGAAAGACAAATCTGGCCGTCCATTGGACGGTCAAGAGTTACAGCATGTTAAAACTGTAATCATTTTGTATGTAAGGAAACTCATTCTTCTGAAAACTATGTGATTTCAAATTGTCGAGCACTATTATTATTAATAATTATATTATTGTTAATATGACTCTCATTACTGCAGTCGTTGTTGATGATTTCATTATTAGTGGTATAATGAGCCAAAAATGTTGAGGCGGATAAGCCAGTATTTTGGGGGGCTAAATTATGAAAACTTCCCATTCAAATGAGGTCGTCGGTAAATTTTACATTTAGACATTAATTTGTGTAATCGCGTAGCGTGACTAAAGCTATACATACCTGTCCTTTTTAGATTTTGTTTTGTTCTCTTTTGGTGGGATCATGGACATGGTCATAAGTATAAGCGAAACATTTTTCCGAGAAGGCAGACGTTTCCTGGTAGAATTTCACCTTTCTAATATCTACATGCAAGCGAAGGAAGGAGACAGAATTACAAATTTGTGATTAGTTTACTACATTTAATTTATGATTTAGTTCTAGTAAAGATGGAAACAACAATTAAACGCCAATTGGAAAGACCATTATAATAGTTTGGCTTGATTGGAGGTTAATTGCTAATGTTAAAGAAAATAAATCTATTCAGCCAAATGCAAATATCAGATACCACTGTTTGAAAAAGTTGTGTAAGCACTTACGTTGGTATGGAAAGATATATAGCAAAAACAAATCTTAAAACAAATACATGTAATTTCGTGAAAAAAATGGTTTCATTTTTACTTGATGTTTCGGCGTGTATAAGTTCAGTATGCTCGTTTGTTTTTATGATATGGAATTTGTGTGCAAATTATATTTTGTAAAGTTTAATATCTTATATGCCGCTGTGAGGCCAAGGTTGTTATATGAAATGTTATTGTTTTAATATTTATTTTGGCAAGTCATGGAATACTGCATGTATCGAACTTTTATGTTGGTAATTGATAGAGGAACCCTGTGAAAAAGAAAATAGAAAAGAAAAGAAAAATTATAATAGTAGAAATATGGCTTGAAAAGTATTGCTCTTTGGAGGCCATTATATTCGCAAAATTACTATAAATGGTTGAAAAGCTTGGATAGAAAACATATGTGTAGTCCAATACAGCCATTTCTGTGTTCGTTAAGACAAGACATTAAGTAAGACTGATTCGATTTATTCCGGTTTTATTCCATAACCTTCCCAGTAATGACAGTCAACACAAAGTTTGATATGTTTCACACTCACACTTGGGGAAGCCAACCCGCCCCTCCGTCCAACTCCCCGCTTCGTGTGATTATAGACGATGACCTGCAATATGTGGTTTCAAACATTAATGTGATGTGACCTTGTAGTATATTATTGGAATATGAATAACTAGCTCATGAATTTTATTTAAGTGTTCAATGTCCATATGTTATGACCGAGACACATGTCGCACATATGTAGCCTTAAGTGGAAACAAAATGTGAAAATGTGAAATTCTGTCAGGAGTGTATTAAATAAAAAATATTATTTGTATGTACATTGAAATCATTGTGAAGTGTTGATTGTGCGGGCCAAACCCCATATTTGAAATTGAAACTAGAGGTCAAATAGCCGACCGAATATTTATTAGATGCCTCCCTCTTTCGTCGTACCATAATAGTTCAAAGTTGTTGCGATATCCTCATCTTGCCTCCCCCCCCCCTTCTCTCATTCTCTCTCTCTCTCCCTCTTCTTCCCTCTCTACCATCTCTCTCTCTCTCTCTCCTCCATCCTCTCTCTCTGCCTCTCTCTCTTTCTCCACCGTCTCTCTCTCTCTCTCTTTAATCTCTCCTTCTCATCATAGCATCCTCTATATTTCACCTCTATATTCGCTCTTTATCTGTTTTTTTTCTCTGCACCATCTACCTGCCCTTTCTGTCCCTTTCTCTCCCAATTCATTTCTCTTTCTCTTGATATCCAAATAATGCTGATAACATTCATGAAGTCATGTACGAACGTGTAAGCAGATTGGATGGGGTGGCGGGGTTCGAGGTTTACTGAACATTTTTCCGCGAGCCTGAGATAATTACATGCATGGAGTGCAGAACCCTTTCAGGAATTTAACAAAAATTTGCACAGAAAATGTATATAGAATTTAATCAAGAAATCAAGAAATTATAGCTCTAGTAGATGCCTAAATAGAATCTGGGAGTAGTGATGCTATTGTCATTTTCCAAAAGAGCATCAAAAATAATGTCTGAATGTAGAAACCAATCGAATATGTTGAGTATTGGCTGAGATATGACCATCTGAATAAATATATGTCCTCTGGGAACTTGGTGTAATTGTGCTCAGGTTCCTAATGTTATGAACTAGAGCACTATAACACGGATTCCCATAGGACATATATTTATTCAGATGGTCATATCTCAGCCAATACTTAATATATTCAATTGGTGTTCGACATTCGGTCACTAATTTTGATGCTCTTTCGGAAAATGAAGAAAACATTGAGAAATTCTAATAATAGATTTTGGATGACGTCACACTTCACCACTCTATACAATGCTGATAATTATGTTTAGAAACGCTCAAATTAATAGACGGGGACATCACATCCTTCGCCTTTCTCGCTCCGAACATCAATAGCTGTGACCTTTTCGTCTGAAGTGTGAGAAACGCAGGTACACATTAATTTCGCTGTAAACTATATTATATTCCTTTGATAGAGCGTTTTACACTCAATAGGTAAGCTATCATACAACAATTATACAAACAAAATAAAAACGACACTGAAAACAAGCTCATTTTCTAATGGCTGGCATAATTAACGGAAATGTACATATACATTTACATGTAGATATAAGCATAAAGTTCGACGTGTTCGATGGTGAGAAATTCTATATTTTCAGAAATCGCTATTCTTGAGTAAATCTTACTGACATCGAGATATCTAAGATATGATTTTGTAAAAAAAAAAAGCCAGAGATCTAAGATATGATTTCGTAAAACAACCAATTAAAGAATGAAGAAGAAAAAAATGAAATTTCGTGTTATGTTTCAAACCAAAGTCTACAGTAAAGTTCGCCGTTTAAGAGGTTCCATGGACATGAGTTTTTGGTTATCTGAGATGCACTTCTCCTTAAATACTTACGCTTACACTTACCTGCGCATACTACAGGATTAGACTGCGATTTGTTTCTGAAGGATCCATGGGCCTCAGTGTTTTATACAACTTATAATCTATTAATATCAAGTAAGAACAACTGTTATGAGGTACTGAAATCCTGGCATTTGATTGGCTAAGAGCAAATTTGTCTTTGACATTTAACAATTGTAATTGATAACATGTTGTATGAAACAAGACCCAGGTCAGTGACCTCGACAATACAATACAATGCTGATTATTATGTTTAGAAAATCTCAAATTAGACGGGGACATCACACTCTCCTCTTTCCCGCTACGAACATCCATAGTTGTGACAATTTCGTCTAAACTGTGATAAACACAGGAACACATTAATTTTGCTGCAATAAGATATTACATTCCTTTAAGAAAGCATTTTTACAATGAAACGTGAACTATCATACAACAATGTATAAGTATGTGTGAAGTATTAAAAAATGCTATTGAAAACATGCAAAAAATGTTGTTACTAGCATTATTTACAGAAATGTACTATATACATGTATAAAGCATTCATGTTCGACATGTTTGATGACGAATATTTATATATTTTCAGAAATCAGTATTCTTGAGGGAATCGTATTGACACTGAGAGTTTTAAGACACAATTTTGTAAAACAGCCGATAACACAACGAGGAAAAAAACCCATTACATCGAATCATCAATATATCTCGTTGTGTTATGTTCCAAACCATATTCTACAGAAAAGGTCGTCGTTAAAGAGGTTTCATGGGATTTGGGTTTAGGTTATCTTGAAGAGATTCTCTTCTCCATAAATATGTACACTCACACTTACACTTACCGGTGCACACTACACGACCCCACTGCGATCCGATTCTTCAAGAAATGACAATTATATATGTAATTAATTAAACAAAGAATGTTTTGCTGATTTACATTGCAAATAATGATAGGAAAAACAACCATTTTAGTGCCTCTAAGCCTTTATGCGACAATTCATTCTGAATCGGGTTCAAATCGTAGACAATCGTATTACTGGTATGACGTCACTAAGATTCTGAGCCGATTTACCTTTTCCTCTACATTACATGAATAAACAGAGCCTCAATCATCAAGATTTTACGTGTTGGAATGTTCATATAAAAAGCTGTTATATTTTTTTTCAAAATCGGATCGCAGTCAGATCGTGAGGTGTGCGTCTAGCCTTAGAGAAATAGGAATCAGTGAGTAGACAGATTAAAGTTTAAAGATAAAATTGATTTCTGTTCATGCGATTGCATTTTGAAAGAAACTGTGTGGCATCAATCAGATACGATGGTCATGTAGCGTTTAAGTATTGGAGTGTGTACTGCAAGTGCAATTGATAAGAAATTTATCCCAGTCTTGGTAAAAGTAACAAGCAATGTACACAGAAAGGTGTATAAGGGACTACACAAACATGTGGCATAAAAATGAGGCCTACATTTATCAGCTGTTCAAGTATATTCAGAATAGAAAGGCATTTGAAGAGCCATGCTTTTCAGGGAACATTCTTTTCTCTGATGCACTTCCACACTGCCTTATACATATCAATGGAAACGCTCACAAATTATTGTTTACTTCTCCCCAGAATTCAACCTTCTCTTTAAATGCATAGAAATAAACTGCCGAATACAAGTACGATAAAGATTTGTATCCAACCTTGTCATAAAGTTATCATACCACGAAAACACACGTTTTCTACATCATTGCAAACTAACTAACTAATGTATACCTTTAACAGAAACAAGACCAACAACGTCAAGAACAACAATGATAGTGGTGATGATGGTGAAGATGTTGGCGATGATAATAATAAAATAGTATTAATAACGACGATGCTATTAGTAGATAATGATGATAATGATACTAATGATAGTGAATACAAAATATCAAGAAAACAATATGATGACACTAGTATAATAGTAACAATATAAGTAGCGCAATTGTACTACTACTAAAACTACTACGACTACTAATTTTACTACCACTACTCCTAATTACTACTACTTCTACTAGTGATGTTGCTACTACTACTGCTACTACAACTACTACTACTCCTAGCACTACAACTTTTAATACAGCTACTACTACTGCTATTACCACTATCATTACTGATTACCATCTCACATATCTCTATATCCCTACATGATTGCTACTCGTTTGGGATCAAGTCATTGGTCCTTAGATTAATTGTCAGATTTTTGATCAATTCCTCCCAGAAATATTCTTGTCCTCTCACGTTCTCAGTCCAGTGAACATAAGGTCTGCCATCACTGAGGTACAACCTCGCCAGGAATGGCATTTCATCATCTGGGATGTCTTCGAGGAAGATCACGACTACGAATTCAGTCAGTGTGTCACTTACGTGGTCCATGGCCGTACGAAACTTGAGTATGAACCAGTGGTCGTGCACAGCTGCTCTGCTAAGCAATATGAAAGTCTTGTAACTATGGCTCACCACGTAATCGACGGAATCTAAGTAATGCATACCCAACACAAGGTCTTCATCACCAAAGACGTTCCTCTGAAACTGTGGAAGCAGTTCTTCGAGAGCAGGTCGGAGCTGTTGGCGAATCCATTCTTCGTCATCGTCGTAGAAAATGATGTTCACGTCAAACTCGTAGTCATTGTGGTCTCGAGCGTCCCGCATCTCTTTATAGCCCACTGCGGCCAGTTTTAAGAGAAAGAGTTTGTACCTCAACTGCCATCGGTAGAGATACAACAGCACACTGATTACAACAAAGCTAATAGAGGAAAGGGGAATCAGAAAGAATAGACCAATATTCATTATACAGAGTTCATTTGGATCAAAATCAAAAAAGGGTTTATCACGAAGAGGATCCAGAGATGCTGACGAACAAATAGAATTGTCCGTGTTTTTCAGGCGTAAAGGTCCATTTAACCAAGCAATAAGCCATTTTAGATCACAGTTACAACTGATTAGATTCCTTGATAGATCAAGTGATGAAATGAAGGAAAAAATCGGCTTGAAAGTACTTTCAATAAGGCGCGTTAATCTGTTGTTGGCCAAGGAAAGAATTGAGAGCTTCCAGTTATTTGAAAACATTTGCTCCTCCAAGTATGAGATAAGGTTTCCATCAAAGTTGATACTTTTTATTTGACCCAACCCCGACAATACAACAACGTGGATATGATTGATGTTGTTTCCTTTCAAACTCAACTTCTGAAGAGATTCTAGCCCCGAGAAGACAAGAGGATGTAGAATTGTAATATCGCAGTAGCCTAGATTTAGCTCTTGTGAAACAGAGAGCCGCTGGAATATTGTTGGCGGTAAATCTCTTCCTAAAGTCAGGTGACTGTTACTACTCAAGTCCAAATGATTAAGATTCAATAATCTATCGAAAAGAGATGCGTTTCTATCTTCATTCCATATGTTCATCACGAAAAGATTAACGTTTTCCATGTCTAAACTAACAAGGGATTGTAAATGTTGAAAGGATTTCCCTGGTTGCAAAGGAAGCCAGTCTGACCAAACAGAGTGTAGGGAAAGTGATATAGGGGTATTCAATTCCAGAACTGTTATACGACTTCCGGCCAAATCAATCGTTTGAATATTGTCAAGGCCTGAAAAGGCCGTCACCTGAAAGACAGATAGGTCTTTGTTCCAGCTCATGTCTAAGAAAGTTAAATTTCCTAACCCGCGAAATACAGGTGTAGATATCTCTGCAAACAGATTACCGGATAAGTCCAACTTCGATAAGTCCACTGTCCAAGTCTGATTGTGAGGATTTATTTTTCTTACTCGGTTTTTGTTGATTGCCAGTATCTTTAATATATTCATGCCCTCGAAAAAGTCTGGATGAATTTCGTCTATGGGGAGTTTGTTATTATTGAAACTGAATTGTTTGAGTTTTGTCAAATTGGAGAAGACTAAAGGATAGAGTCTATTCAGGTCACACCTAGTAAAACTAAGAACAGAGAGAGAAGAATCACGCAGTGGATCAAATAAACCTTTGGGAAACGCACCAACAGAACCGTCCTTGATGCTAAGCCGTTCGATGTCTGACTTTGATATTCCGAGGATGATGTTCGCCAACACCCCGTAGCTCAAAGTATATCGATATTCACCTAGCTTCAAAAAGCGAACATGTAGTGATGCGATCACATCAGGGTCTACTGATTTAATAGGGTTTCCTGAAAGATCTAGAGTGTTAGTGTGGCACACAAAGGTGAAATCTCTCGCCGTAAGTTGTTGTAGTCGATTACCAGCCATGTTTACATCGTCGGCCATGCCACAAGAACTTATATTGATAGAGGAGAACTGGTTAGAGGACAGAAATGCTGCATCTACATGTGGACTCCATTTCAGAATGTCATTGGGGAGCGACTCCAAGTTTGTTGACGATAAATCGAGAATGGAAAGCCGCGAAGACATCACGAAGACATCTGTTGCTGGAAGTACAAGACGCGAGTTAGAGGATAGAGACAGGTACACTAAGCCCTTGAGGGGGTAAAAAGCGGCGGATTCTATCGCTCTTACATCGTTAAAAGAAATGTCCAAGGAGTATATTAAAGGGTAAACTTCAAAAGAGGAATTCAAGAGTTTTGTGATGTCGTTATAAGACAAGTTAAGGTCCTCGGTATCCTCAGAGAGATTTGGGGGGACAGTGTCCAGGTGTAAAAAGCTGCAAAAAGCCGCTTTCGATTCCAGGTTCTGATCGCATTCATGGAAAGATTTGTCCATGTCCAGTGTTAAGGATGTCATTGCCGAATCTTCATCGTGTCGATGTAAATATTGAAAGGATGAGCTGACGAGGAGGCAAGCGACGAGCAATGGGTACAAGATTGAGCCGTTTGCCATGACGTCAATATATCACCTCTGAAAAAGTAAAAGTACACCCTTGTCTGATGATGATATATCGCTCTTGAATATCATATGTTAACACAAGCTCATAGGAGCATTACCGAATTTGTATCCATTTCTGCAGACAGTCAGCCTCAAAATGAGCTGTATTTAAGCGCTCCGATTTTTGTTTTCCTTCAACGAATTGTGGTTATCACATTCTAAATTAGTAATCAAAACTAAAATAAAGTTTTGGGGAACAATTACAAAGGTGTTTAAGCGCTCCGATTTTTGTTTTCCTTCAACGAATTGTGGTTATCATATTCTAAATTAGTAATCAAANAAAAAAATGAAATTTCGTGTTATGTTTCAAACCAAAGTCTACAGTAAAGTTCGCCGTTTAAGAGGTTCCATGGACATGAGTTTTTGGTTATCTGAGATGCACTTCTCCTTAAATACTTACGCTTACACTTACCTGCGCATACTACAGGATTAGACTGCGATTTGTTTCTGAAGGATCCATGGGCCTCAGTGTTTTATACAACTTATAATCTATTAATATCAAGTAAGAACAACTGTTATGAGATACTGAAATCCTGGCATTTGATTGGCTAAGAGCAAATTTGTCATTGACATTTAACAATTGTAAATGATAACATGTTGTATGAAACAAGACCCAGGTCAGTGACTTCGACAATACAATACAATGCTGATTATTATGTTTAGAAAATCTCAAATTAGACGGGGACATCACATTCTCCTCTTTCCCGCTACGAACATCCATAGTTGTGACAATTTCGTCTAAACTGTGATAAACACAGGAACACATTCATTTTGCTGCAATACGATATTATATTTCTTTAACAAAGCATTTTTACAATGAAACGTGAACTATCATACAACAATGTATAAGTATGTGTGAAGTATTAAAAAATGCTATTGAAAACATGCAAAAAATGTTGTTACTAGCATTATTTACAGAAATGTACTATATACATGTATAAAGCATTCATGTTCGACATGTTTGATGACGAATATTTATATATTTTCAGAAATCAGTATTCTTGAGGGAATCGTATTGACACTGAGAGTTTTAAGACACAATTTTGTAAAACAGCCGATAACACAACGAGGAAAAAAACCCATTACATCGAATCATCAATATATCTCGTTGTGTTATGTTCCAAACCATATTCTACAGAAAAGGTCGTCGTTAAAGAGGTTTCATGGGATTTGGGTTTGGGTTATCTTGAAGAGATTCTCTTCTCCATAAATATGTACACTCACACTTACACTTACCGGCGCACACTACACGACCCCACTGCGATCCGATTCTTCAAGAAATGACAATTATATATGTAATTAATGAAATTTAAACAAAGAATGTTTTGCTGATTTACATTGCAAATGATGATAAGAAAAACAACCAGTGCCTCTAAGTCTTTACGCGACAAATCATTCTGAATCGGGTTCAAATCGTAGACAATCGTATTACTGGTATGAAGTCACTAAGATTCTGAGCCGATTTACCTTTTCCTCTACATTACATGAATAAACAGAGCCTCAATCATCAAGATTTTACGTGTTGGAATGTTCATATAAAATGCTGTTATAATTTTTTTCTTCAAAATCAAAGTGTGCGTCTGGCCTTAGAGAAATACGAATCAGTGAGTAGACAGATTAAAGTTTAAAGATAAAACTGATTTCTGTTCATGCGATTGCATTTTGAAAGAAACGGTGTGGCATCAATCAGATACGATGGTCATGTAGCATTTAAGTATTGGAGTGTGTACTGCAAGTGCAATTGATAAGAAATTTATCCCAGTCTTGGTAAAAGTAACAAGCAATGTACACAGAAAGGTGTATAAGGGACTACACAAACATGTGGCATAAAAATGAGTCCCACATTTATAAGCTGTTCAAGTATATTCAGAATAGGAAGGCATTAGAAGAGCCATGCTTTTCAGGGAACATTCTTTTCTCTGATGCACTTCCACACTGCCTTATACATATCAATGGAAACGCTCACAAATTATTGTTTACTTCTCCCCAGAATTCAACCATCTCTTTAAATGCATAGAAATAAACTGCCGAATACAAGTACGATAAAGATTTGTATCCAACCTTGTCATAAAGTTATCATACCACGAAAACACACGTTTTCTACATCATTGCAAACTAACTTACAGATTTTCTTACAGATTTTAAATCAATGTATACCTTTAACAGAAACAAGACCAACAACGTCAAGAACAACAATGATAGTGGTGATGATGGTGAAGATGTTGGCGATGATAATAATAAAATAGTATTAATAACGACGATGCTATTAGTAGATAATGATGATAATGATACTAATGATAGTGAATACAAAATATCAAGAAAACAATATGATGACACTAGTATAATAGTAACAATATAAGTAGCGCAATTGTACTACTACTAAAACTACTACGACTACTAATTTTACTACCACTACTCCTAATTACTACTACTTCTACTAGTGATGTTGCTACTACTACTGCTACTACAACTACTACTACTCCTAGCACTACAACTTTTAATACAGCTACTACTACTGCTATTACCACTATCATTACTGATTACCATCGCACATATCTCTATATCCCTACATGATTGCTACTCGTTTGGGATCAAGTCATTGGTCCTTAGATTAATTGTCAGATTTTTGATCAATTCATCCCAGAAATATTCTTGTCCTCTCACGTTCTCAGTCCAGTGAACATAAGGTCTGCCATCACTGAGGTACAACCTCGCCAGGAATGGCATTTCATCATCTGGGATGTCTTCGAGGAAGATCACGACTACGAATTCAGTCAGTGTGTCACTTACGTGGTCCATGGCCGTACGAAACTTGAGTATGAACCAGTGGTCGTGCACAGCTGCTCTGCTAAGCAATATGACAGTCTTGTAACTATGGCTCACCACGTAATCGACGGAATCTAAGTAATGCATACCCAGCACAAGGTCTTCGTCACCAAAGACGTTCCTCTGAAACTGTGGGAGCTGTTCTTCGAGAGCCGGTCGGAGCTGTTGGCGAATCCATTCTTCGTCATCGTCGTAGAAAATGATGTTCACGTCAAACTCGTAGTCATTGTGGTCTCGAGCGTCCCGCATCTCTTTATAGCCCACTGCGGCCAGTTTTAAGAGAAAGAGTTTGTACCTCAACTGCCATCGGTAG
>BEXV01000972.1:49683-71413 GCA_003118195.1 Hemicentrotus pulcherrimus
TACAGTGCGTCCCAGAAAATACGAAACCAAGAATTATCGATGTTTTACCATAACTTAATCACATTTATAATTGATAAATGACACATATTTGGAAAGCTTAGATCCTCCTCTTTCATTTGATGTAACTCATATAATACATGTTTCAGGCATGAATGATTGAAATGAACTTGAAAAGAAGAAACCAAACAGTCATTGGGCGGACGGTATCTAAATTTCAAGGAAGTTGAGTTTCTACCCTTTCATAATTATGACACCTCAATCAGGAAAAATGAGCAAGGAATGACAAAGTTCTGTTAGTTTAAAGTAGTGCTTGCATTTCTATAATTTTATTGAACGAAATCGTTTTCACTGGGTGCCTGTGGTAGCAACAAACAGAGATGACAAAAGGCTTAACTCCATTTCGTTGACAATCAGCCGTAGACGAAAGACTTCATACATGGCTGATTGTCATTGAAACGGAGTTGAGTCTGTTGTCAATTCTGCATGTTGATATGGCAGGCACCCAGTGAAAACGAATTCGTTTGATAAAATTATGAAAATGCAAGCACTACTTTAAACAAACAGAACTTTGTCATTCCTTGCTCATTTTTCCTGATTGAGGTGTCATATGAAAGGGCAATCTCAACTTTCTAGAAATCTGATTTTCCCTTTGGATTTAGATACCGTCCGCCAAATGACTTTTTGGTTTCATCTCTTCAAATTCATTAAAATCAGTTATGCGTGAAATATGCATCATATGAGTTGCATAAAATGAAAGAGGAAGATCTAAGCTTTCCAATTATGTGTCATTTAGTAATTATAACTGTGACTAATTTATGATAAAACATCGATAATTCTCGATTTCATTTTTCTAGGACGAACTGTATATTTTTTAAAAATCTCAAATCTCAAATCTATGCTTCATTGATAAAATTATATAGTAAATATTTAAAGCGGCAATGGAATACTTTACGGGTAATCATAACGCAAGAAGTCCCTTCATGTCAATTTAAAACGCTAGCCCAACGCTGCTACGATACTGTAACTATAACACCCTAAAAACTGCTACACAGGTTACCCTGCCTATGCCAATTCTTGATCTGCCAAAAGTGAAGTTTTAATGAGTAATGTTCATCACAGAAATTGATCATATAAACAACTGATGTAAGACATCATAAGGACAGAACTGAGACTGCTTATCCATGTGCAAATTAATCAGAAGGTTTCTCATGGCCAAGGTCGGAATGGCATCATCTTGAATAATATAATTTTCGAAGAACTACCATGCTCAATGAGTGTGTGCTTGGTAGCTAGCACCTGCGCTCTAGGCTTGTTGTAGTAGGGACTTTTCGATTTGCACGTTCAAGAGTAGACTGCAACGTATGAGGCCATGCTTCAAAAATGACCGCAGACGTAGCAGTCGACTGGTGAACGTGCAAATCGAAAAGTACCTATTGTCTGGTGCTCCGTCTGATCATGGATCAAGCGTCTTATATAAGGCTATAGAGTATACGGCGAGGGACGTCCTCTGACTGGCTGTCTAAATGATCACGTGGTTAATCTGGCATTGAGGATAGGCAAGCTACGACACGCGTTGGTTTACAATGTAGGGTGTAAGTTATTGACCGATTAAAGTGACTTGGTAACATTGTTGAAGGTTGATGAAAAAATTGCTTAAAGGTACAGACCAGTATTGGAAACGCCCCAATTTCAAAAAATGAAACGGAAGCTCTCATTACCAATCATGTGAAAGAATATGTTTTGACTAATACATGATGATAACAAAATTTGCCGGGAAACCGCCTAGTAATTCATATATTTGGTTAATTTGTTTCTCTCATGGTCTGTGAGAGATATGGGGTAGTCCCATATACATCTTTCTGTGTATAGTGCTTGTAACTTTACGAAGAATGGGCCAACAAAATTATCATTTTGATGATTCCAGAACCTTGCAGATGCTAGATGCTAGATGATCATTCTTTTCTGATCGATTTCACAACGTTTCTTCCACAATGTAATCGCATGACCATTACTGGTCTTTACCTTTAATTTGTGTATAAAATGTTACTTACTATATTCCTTCTACTGTGCTAACCCTCTAACATGCAAAAATCCTGAAAATTCTCAAACAACGAAGATATCTATGCTTTTCCTTGAAGGAGTCGATGTGTGACACCCTCTAACAGTGATTAACAGTAAATTCTCCCAACCATTTTGGAATTTCCCAACCGTTTTTCCATGAAAGAAGACATAAAACAGGCAATAAAAAAATCTGTCAACACTTAAATGTCTGGAATGGAATGTAGAGCCATTTTATCGCTTTGTGACGATTTACATTCACCTAAAACGTAATTGAATGGTAATAATATAGTTCGGAGAATTAAGGAATCGATCAGATGAGTTTTTTCCAATTTGTACCATGAATAAAGGTCCGTTTTCACTCAAATTTCCAAATTATCTTTAATTGTACATCTAGCATTGAAGTCACTACCTTAGCACCACTTTCTCTCATCTAAACAATGTTACCAAGTCCCTTTAAGATTTGGTGTGAGAGCCGAATGACCACGAAGGATATTAGTAGATAGAGCCTATAAATAATACATCCAACGAAAACTAAAGGCACCTGTAAATTACATGTCCTGCTGTAATTGTATCATATGGAATTGCATTGTTTTGTATTGTGATGATGATGATGATAATAATAATAATGATAACAATGGTAATAATAATGATAACAATGATAATAATCATATAAATATTAATTATAGTGATATTAAAAATAATGTTTACAAATGAGATTTGTATGGCGCCATTTGCTTTGTTCTGTATTGTATTGTACATTGTAGTAGATAGGATTAGTTCATTGATATAAAAATCACTAGAAATGTTGTTCGAAGTATCTTCACATGCATCATTATTGTCATCTTCATCTTTATCTACGTCATCATCCTCATCTTATCAATCATAACCGTCACTACTCTGATCATCAAGGTGGTATATAAATTTAAAGAAATTTTACTTACATGTTGGCAGATATTTGTTGGTGATATTTAAAGTTCAAATATGTTTTTCTTTTTCTTTTCTGTGATATTTAAACATTTTGTACCATAACGGCTGCATTCACACACACACACACACACACACAATTAATAGATATTCACTCTTGTACACTCTCTATATTCATAATGATGCTTTATTATAAATTTGATTTTATTCATCGTTGTTAGTTATTTCCACATCCGCCCTACATACACGTTTTGAAATATAAAGCAACAGATAAATAGAAAAATTATGTGCAGTGTTGTATACTGTTCGATTTCACCCACATTTTCGATACAAACTGACTGCTAATAATCCCGTTAAATAATAATTGAAAGTTTAATAATGAAGAAGCAAACACCAGAATATATATTGATCAAGCTTTATAATTCACAAGATAAAGTATACATTGAAAGATGGTACAGAATGGTACCAACGCTTACGAATAGGGGACAATGGGTATCCTTAATAGCTAGACTAATATCGTACCCCAAAGGGTTATACCTGGGTGATTTCATAATAAAGGCGATGTGTGATTTTTAAAAAAGATTGGTCCGACAGTGTATATTACACTATAGAAATAATGAAATTATTCGTTTACATACGTTGTAGCAGAGTGCATGCGAGAAGGCCCTGCATTAGGTCATCCGGCAAAAGTAAATTCAATCATACATACATTGGTATTTCGTGTTTTCATAGGGGCCTATTAGTCATGTAAATGGGTTTTCGGTGTAGATGGTCCAGCTGATCGAATACATCTAGCATCGGAAACTACAAAAATAGCTAGATATCTCGTTTAAAAATGCATTTATTATTGTTGTTATTGTTATACATGTGTATTAGTGTATTTGAACGTTTGGATAATAAAACCTCAAGCAAACAGTACGGTGGACCGAGCTGTTGTGAAAATAATAAATGGATTATACGTCAAGCATCCAGTACATGCATTGAATATTCGTATATTCAGTAAAGAAGACTTGCATTAAAAATGATTTTCTACCCTTATAGAAATTTGGATTATGTAAAAGAAAAGCAAGAAAATTATGTTTAATTTACACAGGTAAATATAGCTTCATGTAAATGTATAATACATGTAAGCCTTTGGAACACACGCCTAGACTGGGTTAAATGACTCCATAGAAAATAAACAAAGCATATTACATTTTACAAGACATTTCTTTCTTAAAAGTTAAATGGACATTTAAAGAATAATCCTGAATAGTAGTAATTAACAACATGAAAGACTATTCAGTACACATATGGAAAGTGAACCTACTTGACAGCTAAGCTTGCTGTGTGTAGGTTCACTTAATTATACGACTGACCTCAAATACAGACAAAAAATGACTAGACCAGACTGAGACCCCACAAAGTGTAAAACAACACTTATGTTACGGACATATTAAAAAGAGAGAGAAATGTAAAACACATGAAAGACAGAAATTGCAGAGTTTGTTTCCCTTCCTTTTTATCTTGATACGAGGGAGCTAAAGCAATACAGAATTTTAAGTTTTTCCCCATACCTTCTTTCACTTTCATTCCCATATATGTAACTGCAAGGGAGCCATATGAAATAACAAATACAACATTAAAGTCACGATAAATTTATTTTCTTTCCCTTCTTTTCCACCTGTAAGAAGATTAACAAATACAAAAGAGAAACTACAATATCAATATATCCTTTTTGCCTTGCCTTTCTTTCTTACTCTTCTTTCTCACCTAAATACATTGGAGTTGTAAAATATTACACATGGTAAAATAATGCCGACAAATTGCAATATCTATATATGCTTTCTTTTCTTTCCTTTTTCTTCCACAAGAATATGCTATAACGAATTTACAAATATACAATTTTTCTTCTTTCAAATCTGTCTTCCTCTTCTTTCTAACCTCAATACATGTGAGTTGTATCACGGAACACATGGTAAAATAATGCCGACAAATGGAAGGAATCATGTGATATGGTATCTTAGAACACGTGTAAAAATTGTAAAATATCATTTTGGCGTAACAAACAATAACAAATATAATGCTCTTTTTTCAAGGGTACAGAAACCAAGAACGTGAATTGGAATGAAATGGGAGGAAAATTAGATAACAATTAAAGATAAACTTGAGTTCTGTTAAAAAAAAAAGAAAATGAATTCTCACAGAATCTAATGAGACTTACACTGAATGTTCAAGATTACAAATAAATGTCATGTGCCAAACAATTTTGGAAGGAAATATATACTGGCTGAGTAATGAGCATAGAAAGATAAGGATATCAGGGTAGTACCAACCCCGACACCATGTGTGTTGTCCCATATACATCTTTCTGTGTAAGTGAGTGTTACTTTACCAAGACTCTGCCAAATTTATGATGATTTTGATGACTCCAGAACCTTGCATTACACAACATAACTTACATGCTATATCATCAACTTTTCTGATCAATTCCACACCTTTTCTTTCACAATGCAATCGCATCACCAGAGCTCAAGTTTATCTTTAAGTCAAGTTGTTAGAATTAATTCTTTTTATTTTAGAAAATGTGTTTAAAAAAACGAGAAATTGTAAAATATTGAAACATATAATATAGGCATACAAAGAGAACAATTGTCATAAAAAACACACATAATGCCCTTCTTTCAAGGCTACAGCGACCAAAACAATGAATTGCACAGAAATGGGAGGAGAATGGGGTAACAATTGTATCCAAGTTGTTCGAATTAAATCATTTTATCTTAGAACATGTATTGTTGGTTTTTTTATTAGAAATTGTAAAATATTGTAACATATATATTGCAAAATTATTTACTTTACTTGTATCAAAGAGAACTGTTGGTGAGCTAGCGCCATGAGCGTCCCTGGGCGGTTTGTGCGCTCTATAAGTTTACACTATTATTATTATTATTATTATCATTATATATAGTCGTAAAAAGAGAACAATTGTGATCAATAACACACATAATGCTTTTCTTTTTTTGTTTTTGTTAAAGGTTACAGAGACCAAAACAATAACTAGCAACGGGATTGTAGGAAAATGAGATAATAATTATCGTCAAGTTGTTAGAATTAATTTATAAGTCCAATAATACTAATTGTTTAGGTTTTTATTTTCAATCTTTTTCTTCAGATAAAATGATATAAAAGATGAGAAACATTCTTTCTTCACCATTCTGAGACAGCATTTATATTAATACATACTAAGAAGTTAAAAGATAAGAACAGAAATAATACAACTCATATCCGAATATAATTCATTTTCAATGGCCACCGTTGTGGTCTGGAGCATTTACAACGTGAAGTTATTTACAATTGGAGGGAATAGCTCACTTAATAACATATCAGTTAAATCATATTAAAGATACTTACCACTTACGAGAGAAATGCAGAGATTTAAGAATTTTCCCCAGATGTTCCAGTTTTCGTCTCTAGATCAGCTGCCTTTGCGCGTGAAACTTTAACACGCGTCATCTGGGTTTTTTTTCGCATCGGAAGGTGTATGCGATCTCTGAATAGACGACCATGCTCACGCTTCATATTCGCTGGGATGTGCGAACGGTGATCCATGGTCTATTTTTGTCGGCGTCAGTGGACTGCTGCGATGTGTTGGTTTGTCAAAGATGAGGAATCTCGAAAGCGCGAAGGACTCTGTTGTGGTCTTGTATCCTCATAAAACAAACCAAGAATACTTCAAGCATCAATTATGAGCCGTTTTATGAAGCATTAGTCCCGTTTCGAAACCTAATCGAACCTAATCACTGAGTAAAATGCCCACAATCTTTGGCTTTAGTACTGAATAAATCAATCCAGCCTAGGTATCTACCAAATTCATTTACCATGAATTATATTCAACAATTCCAATGGACTATTACTTTCCAACTGATGAAATCTTTACTTGGCAAATTGACTGAGTGACAACTTTGGCGTCGGCCAAAAGTTCCTTTTCGTTTTTTTCACCGCTATTTTGGGCCTTGAGGATGTACTTTATCCTGTGTATCACTTTCTGTCGAAGACGTTTGGGCATAGCCAGTCGCGAGTGCGCGGCCCACATGTGAAGATAATGCTCGAACGCGTCCTTCACAGAATGTCCACAATCCTCGCAGACGTATATCTTTTCTCGCCGCTCCTTGAATGTGAAGGCAAGTGGAATCTCGTGTACTTTGTTGACGTGTGTTTCCAGGGAGCAGCGCTGAGTGAAGGAACGTGAACACTGGCTGCACTTGTAAGGTCTGACACCTGTGAAGACATCAATCAAGTTAAAGATATATACAAGACCATTATCATAACTTCGAGACGGATTAAATGTTTAGTACACCAGAATCTGGAAGATACTACTGTAAGAATTGTTCTCATTACGCGATCTCCTTCTACATGCCACAATCCGAAGATAATAATTTTCCCGAAATCGGACACCTGGCAAAATGTGGCGCATTCCCGAATTTGTTCGGCTCTACGAGATCTACGGCTTGCAGTAGGTATAAGAGATCGCATTGGAGAGATTCTCAAAATGAAATCCGCCAGATTCTGGACTAAAGAATACTCTTGTCTGAAGAAGAAGCTACTGCCATTAATACAAGATATGTTCATGTATCTACAAGAGAAGACAGCGTACGTGATTACTAGGTTTTACAAATTATTTAAAAAACAAACCATTCGAAATCAATATATGTTCATGCTAAGGCTAGGTATTTCAACTTTAAGTAGAAGAATGTTTCTCTAATAGGCGATTCAACAAATAATAAGCATTACCTAATAAAGATTAGAACACACTGTTAATGATTGTTTGGGGATTGTTCGGAACCTACAATGAATTCAGGCTTTGGATCCAATGGCAGTACAGGTTATGGAGTGGATGTCCATCAGTTCCTCTGAATTACTCGTGAGAAACAGTGTTAAAATTAAGGTCTTGACAGATTGTGTAATAGGGTAGTAAAGTTCCGAAATATACTTCACAAGCAAAACAATGTTTTGTATAGGTAAATATGGCGTGCCATATTCCGTTTGAAAGAAGTTCTGGCCGATTGAGCTACAGTCATCTACGAAAGCTTAACATTAGATTTTTAGAAATAAAACTTTCGCACGAGCGAGATTTTTGCAAAATAACTAAATTTATACCTGTGTGTGTTCGGTTGTGCCTCTTCAGGTCAAACTTGTCATGAAATCCCTTTCCACAAAAGCCGCAAATATGTGGCTTTGTCTGGTTGTGGTCTGTAGTCATATGTTTGGTGAATGCTCTTTCCGTCGGGAAGGTGCTAAAGCACTGGCTGCACCTGGGTTTGGGTTTTGAACAAGAAGCAGAATCTGGTGTAGGCTGAAAGGGTATATCTCCTGCAACAGAGTATGGTGGTTTGGTGCTTGACAGAGAGGTGGAGTCGAGTGTTGTAAGACCATTAGAGGGAGGTTCATTTGAAGACAATGATTCTGTAGCATGCACTGCCGGAGTGTGCGTATCGTTAGCAACGTTTGGTGAAGACATGATCGATTCATTTTGTATACTTTTCAGTTGACACCCTTCTCGACATTTTGTAGGGTTTTGCCCAGTTGGTACTGCCGACTCGAGTACTGTAAATGTGGGTACTTCTGATGTCACACAAACTGGCACGGGGCTTTGCGGTCCTCTGGTGTTGGTAGGTCTTGATACTGGAGGTATCCAAACATCATTGGGTTGCATTAGATTGGTGGATGAAACTGTTAGTATTTGATGTATGAGTTGTGGAAGCTCCCGAACTAAGCTGTTCTTACCGATAGACTGAGGTTGTAGAGTTGTCATATTGGTTGATAAAGAGTCTTGCGATAAGACTCTTGTACGTGGTGTGGATGTAGGATATAGATACTGTTGTCTCGAGTTAGTCTTGTTCGGAGACTGTACTCCTGATGAAATAGCTTGCGAAACCGTCGGTGGGAGACGCCAGGAAGGTAGAACTGCGGAGTCACTTGGAGTCTGCCAAGCACTTGCAGAACCTTGGGCTGTAATCATTGGAGGTGTCCCGGGTTCTGAGTAAACACTACCTTCATTACTCCATCCTTCCTGGTATATGGGAGGCGGATTACGACTCGAAGCAATGTGTTTTTCTGATGGATGCAACTGGATCCCTCTATCATCAAAGTTGGTATTTTTCCAAGATGGTGGAAAGACGTTCAGAGTAGGGCATACAGGTATGTCTTTGTGAGGACCTGGAGACGTTTGCATATGATTTGCAACGGAACCATCTGGACATGAGTCTTTGCGATACTGATGATGTTTACTTGAAAGGAATGCCGAGTCTCGAGTGACTCCTCGGTGATGGTTAGAGGTCCGAAGCTCCATGAGAAGATCTTTTATCAGGTCGCGTTTCATTATAGCATCAGCGTAATAGGACTTCAACAAAGACATGCAAGTTGCCCGGCTCGGCTGCTTCCCTGTCTCATCATTTATCATCTGAGTGAGATCTTCCAGCGTAAATAGTCTGTTACCTGTGGGCCTCTTGGAAAAGCGATGAAACTTCCACGATCCTTCTTTTGGAGCACCCGAAGTACGTGGCATTTGTTCTTCATGGCACCTTGATGTGTAGCCCTTCCTGTGCATGTCACCTATTTGGTCTGGTTGCCCATTTGTAGAAGAAAAACTGTTGTCAGTAAAGACATTTACGGCATACTCATGCTTGTGTTCTGTATTAAACTTTTGGCTGATATTCCAATCGCGGGGGTTACGATAGAGGTCAGGTATTGCTTGATGCTGATACGTGCTAGGCGGTACAAATCTATCCTGTATGATGTATAGTAAAGCGGAAGGAAATGTTTACTCCTGTTAGCGAATGTTTGCAATTAAAAAGTTAGATTATATGACGAACCATTCAAGGACTTTCAAAATGATTGGCCGGTAGCATATTTTTTGAAAATAATGCAAATCAATAGAAGGGTAACTATGCAAAATTGTCCTCAAGCCTTTTGTACTCCATGCCTCGCATTGACCTGTGAAGGTTTATTACCTTGTGCTCGATTTTCCGCAGTTGTGCCTGATTGGTTCGCAAAATACACCGAGATAGACATTACAGGAGTGTTTCACAAAACCCTTTTCAAGGCCTCTTTTAGTGGAAAAAAAGGAGATTTCATTCGAACAAAAAGGCTTTTGATATTTATGTTTATTTGATGTTTTGTTTGTTACTTGATTGATTTGATTCCTGCATTTTGAAGCAGAATAAAAAGTACATATTTATACTGTGTATAAGTGTCGGCTTGGATGGTGATGTAGATATGGGCTTACGGTTGCTCCATGTGAGAGAGGGGTGGACGGTTGCACCATGTGAGACCGGTGTAGGATTGGGGAATCATCCCCCTCTCCCACGTGATGCAACATTAAGCCTAGTTTATACATAATATAGATTATTGACAATGCATTTCATTCATGTTAGTATCAATTGACACCTACGGGATTCAGCAATTGTAATCAATAGGGATTCTACTGTTTGTATATAGTTCTTTATCAACATGTTCTATCGCATCCTTCTTACTTTGATTTCTATGTTGCTAACTACTAATATTACCGTATCCATTACCGTATGCATAACATTATTGTATGACCTAAAATTATTTGCTTCTCATGTCCTTCACATGTGCCTAATATGAGGGTTAATTTTAGTTACACATTCATGTTTATGTTTACATTTTCTTTATATTTTCTTTAATGTAAGCACCAGCCAATGTGGTGAGCCTCCCGACAATTTTTGTTAATCCTCTTAGGTGATCCCCTGGCATTAGCTGGTGCTAAATATCATGCTGTTAATGTTAAATCATTTTGGCAACATTGTGATGTTTTGTAGGTATTGTTATAATCTTGACTGGAAATTCAATGAATGAAAAAATAGTATTTCAATTTCCTCAGGTAAGACTCGGACTCATAGCGATTTGTTTCTTCATTTGTTATGAGTTGAAATGTTACATGGGAGTTCAATTTATGCTTAGAATTTAGAGAAAATTAAACGTGTAGATAGAAAATAGATTATTGAGGACATATTCTGTATAAACGGGGTTTTAACAGGTGAATAAATCAAGGGCAAAAATATATCGATTTCTTAAAAAGTGTTAACAATTTTAAAGAATAGATTGGGCATATAATATTTGAAGAATTTTTCTTTCCCCTAGCCAAAAGTATGAAACATTTGGCTATGCGATTTCCCTCAAGCAGCCGAACGTTAACCATGTCACTGAGGTTGATACAGGAAAGTGATAGCTGGCAGGTTTTAAAATGTAACTAGCCATTTTGTGGCTTTTATTATTTGAAGAAAACTTTTAGATTTTGGTTAGCAAATAAAGCTGTTATAGTCAACTTTGGAGCTGAAATTCCTTACATTCCAATCAGATGAAATTATTAATATGTCACACAAAATAGAGTAAAATCCAAGTCTGGTCTCATTAAAATAGGAAGAAAATTAAGAACTAATCAGTATTTAAATATCGATCCATTAATTTGCAACTTGTTTGAAAAGTGTGATTTCAAAGGTAGTCTTCACATTTTGTTTTTTAATCTTGCTATGTACTCAATTTTCTTGTCTTTTTCCTCATGATATTCTGAATGCATAGCTATAACTTATATTGGTAACATGCTATTTAACATATTAGGCTATGGAATGACATCATATCATATTCCAAAAAATGATATTTCTGATACTTCAATTATGTATGATTATGTATTTTCATCATTATTGGTGTTAAAGGGATAGGGTAACTTTGTCTCAGATTGTGAAACAAAATCCTGGATTTAGCTCATGCTGCAATAATAATTTTAAACCTTTAGGTCAACAAGGAACACATGAATTTTAAAAGCCGATCGCCTATCTGATTATCAAGAAATTTATGAATTGAAATCGAAATTTCAAAAATCGTTTTCCTAGCGGTTTTTAAAACACTATAGTCAATTGGAGAGAATGATTATAGAAAAACCGATCACTCAAAGCTTTCTATTTTTTGGAGGCACTTCATGATCATTTTGAAACGCAATTTTATTTCGGGCCTCAAAATTGCACCATATCACAGACACTGATAACACGTAGGCCATGCATCTCAGATTTAACATGCCTTTAATATTATTATCGTTATCATTGTCATAATTATTATCATGATCATGTATCAGGTCATGCTACATTCACATTATTGTGTTGTTAGGTATTATTTTTTGGTACAGAAATTAAGTTCTAAACGATTACGCAGAAATCATCTCATGTAGGACGTAGACATCTTACCCCCAGAATACGATGTGTAGAGGCATGCAAAAGTCAACTGCTTCAGACACATTGAAATCCGTGATAAAACAATATACAAAACAGATGGGTAAAAAAAAAAAAAATTAATAGGTAAAAAGGGATAATTCATATTTGTTGGGTAAGATATAAACCAATTTTCGGTAAACAACAAACAGGCATGTTCACCCTGTTTTTACTAAATGTTGGGAAAATGTTGTCACCAAATCGCATAAAAGCGCCTTGATCGACTTTTCATTGGAATGGAGCAATACAATCAATCATGTTGGTATCATAAATAACAGTCATTAGTTCATGATCTTATCTGTCGTTTTGAACAAAACCTAGTTGTTTTCTTACTTGTTTCTTTGCAATAAAGTTCATTTGTTTTTGGCTGGAATTAACTTGAAGAATAGACATGGTAAATGACCATACTACCTGTGATTGCATATGAAAAAGGAAATATCTCAATGTTAAAGTGTTTCTAGAACATATTGATTTCAATAAATTTCATCTAATTGCTGAAAATCCTATAAGTTGAAAGCAACGCGTGGAGATTGTCTGCGGTGTGGCATCTAAAAAAAAAAGTAGTCTTGCCCTTCTTATCCTGACTTTAAAGTCACATAGAAGTCAGCTCTCATGGGGAATTCGACACCGTTCGGGTGTTTACCAAATAACAGGTGTTGTCAATCACCAGGGTTAGCCTTGAGTTTTATGACCATTAGACCTTATGTAATGCTTTGCTTTTCCTTCGCCCGAAGAATCACNAATAACAGGTGTTGTCAATCACCAGGGTTAGCCTTGAGTTTTATGACCATTAGACCTTATGTAATGCTTTGCTTTTCCTTCGCCCGAAGAATCACCGATCATGCTCCGAGAGACTAGGGGGGTAATTCTTGATGGGCCAACGGGTTTGCTGTGTGCAGATTTGTACTCCCATTGATGGTATTTCCACCAAGTCTGGTGTCAGCGAATTATGGCCTTCTGCACATGGAAACTGACTACCCGCTCCCTTTAAACTCCGAAAATCTAAATATATTGCTACATACCCGACGTACCTTAGTTGTGTGTGATTGTGTGCACTAATGTCCTACCTATCTACGTTATTAGCTGTTTGATTCATTTTTGCGTTAAACTTCCTACACCAAGGCTAGGTTTGTTTGAACTAAATGTTCGCTTTACTGGTCCCAAACTCTGTAACAATACAAACTGCTCTACTAGAACATGCAATTTACTCCCCATATATATGAGTGTGTTTGTGTGTGTGCCATTTCTGCACAACATATTTCGTGGCATATGATATCTCCCTCTTTTTTAAATATTTGCTCCGTGTTTCTTTTTCTATAATGAAATAGTTTAGGTTAGGATTGCACAATCGGAAGCCTCGAGCTCTTCCATAATATCGCTGCATCCCCCCAAATGTAAATATAAATTTCATTTTTATTTATGAGATGATAAAGGGAAATTCACGTATTTTTAATTTTAACCTGGAATTTTGCCAGTTCGCATTCCGTTCATATTGAAATACATTGCTCGACAAATATTTATTATAAACCATAAACCCAAATGTTGAATTGGAAACACTGGAAACAAACACAACGAAAAATAAACTCACAGTCGATATTAAAAGTGGCGGGAATACAACAACTTAGCTACTTTCCTCTGTGTCTCTCAAATGTGGGTGTGGGTTTAGTAGGACATTGTATTTAGTATCAATATCTTAAATAATATATCTATGTTAACAACAAGAAGTTTCTATCGAATTTGGTAAAAAGGGAAAAATATTATTTGTTTTGTAACGTCGTCCTGCTATACGAAAGTTAGTGTAATGTGTTATTTCATGTTTATATATTGATTATTTATATTTTATATATTTTATGTTATAAATATCGCAGTCACAAGCAACACTTATTGCAGATATGTTTTTTGATAGAAAATATAATATTAGTATTGATGTCATTGTTATCAATATTATTACTTTTATTTTTATTATTATCATCATCATCGTCATCATTCTTTTCATGAGCACCATTTGGCAATCTTCAAACGTTTAGGCCTACCAGACACATCTGTTTGGAAAGATATATTTCAGTTCAAATTTAATAAGATGAGAGACAATAATAACAAACAGTTTAATTTCAAATTAATTTATAGGATATTGCGTTCTAAAGATATTCTCTTAACATTGAAAATCGTGGAGTATTGCTAATGTGAAATTTNTTGGTAAAAAGGGAAAAATATTATTTGTTTTGTAACGTCGTCCTGCTATACGAAAGTTAGTGTAATGTGTTATTTCATGTTTATATATTGATTATTTATATTTTATATATTTTATGTTATAAATATCGCAGTCACAAGCAACACTTATTGCAGATATGTTTTTTGATAGAAAATATAACATTAGTATTGATGTCATTGTTCTCAATATTATCACTTTTATTTTTATTATTATCATCATCGTCATCATTCTTTTCATGAGCACCATCTGGCAATCTTCAAACTTTTAGGCCTACTAGAAACATCTGTTTGGAAAGGTATATTTCAGTTCAAATTTAATAAGATGACAGAAAATAATAACAAACAGTTTAATTTCAAATTAATTTATAGGATATTGCCTTCTAAAGATATTCTCTTGACATGGAAAATCGTGAATTATTACTAATGTGAAATTTGTTATGAAAAGTTTACTACTGAGCATTTTGTATTTCATTGCAAGAAGGTTTTTTTTTTTTCTCAAAAATTATCTAAAGGATTATATATTGTATCTTTAAAATCGAAATTGAAATTGAAATGAAAATGTTATTGACTGGATATGAAACTCAATTTCTTAATAAATTATGCACAACTTGTAATATACAAAGATGACATATAGCGGAACTTTGGGGAAGTACAAACCAATACAAAGAGGTTGATGAATAATTTTATTTCATCATTGTAATATTGTTTTGAATTCAAAGAAAATATAAAATACTTCGATAATGAAGAAGTTAAGAAATTAATAGAAATATTATAATGATCCTTTTTAAAAATTATGTTGGTCTTGTGTATAATTCATGTTTCGTTTTACATGTTTGGTAAATAGTCTGTATTTGAAATGGAAAGATAAAATCGCTCTGAAAATGTTAAAATAAGAAAAAATAATCTTGGCCAAGTTTAATTTAGTTCATAAGTTGTTTTATCTTATTATTGAACTTACCATATTTAAGAAAAAAATCATTATTATATTTTGTTCTCTGTTACTCTCATATTTATGTGCAACTGCTCAATTTTGCTTACCAGTGTGGGATTAATACGATGCCAACCTCCGTAGTTCATCTTGGGAACGTTGAAGCTCGGTTGATCATACCAGGACGGCCCTGGCCTGTTCCCCCGAATCTCTCCCGGTGACTTTTCCTGGTTACTCGACCGTAATGGGGCTGACCTTGCGGTTGATAGATCTATTGGACCTTCCTCTGTATCTGAAGGGGGAAAAAAAGTATAAAATTGAAGCGGAATCGCACATTCAAACGCAGAGAATTCAATATAATTCATTTTTTGAACCATAACGTTGATATTTCTTCAATCCTAAAATCGGGAGGGGGTCTGCATGAGATGTGAACCCGGGACATCAGCACAAACATTTGTTTACAATAATTCCTTTCTTCGATACCCCCCCCCCCTCCCAATCATAACCATTATTATAATAATAACAGTTGTAATACTAAAAGCGATAACAATAAATGAATAAATACATTAATAAATACATAAATAAGAAAAATAAGAATAAATTTAAATATGAATGGATAAGATTGTCTACAGTTCCTTTTTCGTTTCAACAACACCGTTGGACTTGCATTACCCTCTGGGGCCTGCAATCAACAGGCTATGCATTTGCGTCAGGCTCCGTCAAAAACCCATTTCTAATTTTACTTAGTTTCTGTTTTACAAGTAACTACAAGCAAACCAAAACAATAATAATAATAATAATAATAATATTTCGCTTTCACGTAGTGCTTAATACAATTTTTCTGTAAGCGCTTTACAGAAATAATATTACTCCAGTCATTCGATACAGTGCTTGCCCGCACACAATGTGTGCACAATATTCACTACATTTGGAGCATTTTAAAACTTGTACAACTTTGTTATTGAAAATTTATATTCATATCATAATTATTTCTTGTGAATAAAACTGACAATAAGTAGCATGAAATGTTAAATGTGAACATAAATCAAACCTTGAGCCTTGAACAACAATATTTCATTGTTTAAAATACTTCAGGCTTTATCGCCCGCGATGAACATGTTGGCGAAAACATACGTGCGTGTGTAAAGTAATATTCATGTCACGTGGCATGTAATGTCACGTGAAATATATTGTCAAATTTGCATGCCAATAACACATATTATTTTTCATGATACATTTCGACGATCCCTCTGAAAGGTTGTCGCTCTATTTGTAAGGAATGCCCGATTTGTTTGTTTCAACACGACTCACGGATGACTTTTTAATTCCTCTCGGCGTGAAGTTCAAGTTGAAATATTCTTGCTATATAATGTTCCCGCAAAGCTGCAGTGAAAAAGAAACACTGTGTTTCGCGACTGACGTTGATTCAAATCATTCATATTTTCTAGTATCAAGGAGATTTCACGTTCTTGATGTGGAATTTGTGAAAGATCTAAAGACTTCAATGTTTGCTTTTGGAAATATTAAATTTTAAGGCTACAAATGGCTATCCATATATTTTAAGTCCAACTTAGAGTTAGGTTCGAAATAGGATCTTTGTGAAACACCCCCTATACATCATTATTTCCTTGCAAACAAAACTGCAAAAATGTAGCATAATATTGATTCACCATGAAGCTTGAGTACTTCAGCAAATAGTTGGCTATGCTTTTTATGCAAAACTCAATTTAAGCAAACATTGTTACAGTTGATAGTTTCTCACTTCTTGTATATCTCAAAAACTACCCCAACTTTCTGGACGGGCCCTTATACGAACATTGCAGTGTGTTCTGAACGTACAAAGATGACCCTCCTCTACATGGGGCCTCCGATTAACATCCTATTCGAAGGACGGAGTGTTTTCCTCCTATTAAACCTAGCTTGTGTCTATGAAACAGATTTCGAATCCACGATCCTTGGTTCGACAGGCAGACGCTTAACCGACTGAGCCAACCCGACTCCTCCGTGGAATGGGGAAGCTCGGAAATTATAGATCCCCTTTAACACAACACTAGCACTCAATCTTCTCTTGAAAATCTACAGTAGGCAAACAAGTGTCAATAGCACATGTTAAACATATGTGAAACAATAGTTTATTGAGGAACTCGACTGTCCAATAAATCAGCTGTAGATAGAGTTTTGTATATAAAAACACGGTATTCCTTAATCTACGACTATCCAGGCAGGAGTGTAGGCAGATAAGAGAATGATTTGATTTTTATTTATTTTTATTTCTGCATTTGCAATAACTGAATAACAGGAAACATATAGACGTAAGGTATAGTACAAAATATACAAACAATAATAACTTTATGTCATAATATTGTTAAACAGAAATATTCAGGCTACATAGGACTAATGACGAACTTAATACTTCTGTATAAACACAATATTATAAATTTAAAGTAATATTATAACTGCTTGTGGAAAAAGTACAGGAGACCGCAATCATAAGCGACGCATGACTAGAATTATATTTGGTCACAATTTAATCCACATCTGTATATTCTATTTTTACAGCGTTACGATCTTCATTTGAACTATTTATTTCAAGAATTTATGAGAATCTATAGACATTTTTGGTACCAACATTTTTGTTAAGGCAGCATTATCTTGACTGTACATGGATTTATTCAAAAATGTGAAGAGGACTGTAAACAACTTAAAGTAGGCCCCATTGGACATGAAAACCCAATGACATTAATGTTATTTTCTATCCAATTCACAGCGGTATGTTCTTTTTCGGTTATTCATGGACCGTTATGTGTGTCAATTTACATTTTGATAAACTTGTTTCATATTCTTTGTATTTAACTGTAAATCTTACAATGTAAGTCCTTGAAAACTAACAGAGAAATATAGCATATTGTCGGGCGTTAATGAAGTGTTCTCATAGGAATTGGAATAGTTCAATGAAGAAAGGCGACAAGTTTTTGTAATATTAAAAGAATTGAAAGAAAAAGTCGAATATACTACGAATCTCTATCTCCGATGTGGCAAAAGTTAGTCGTTACTATAAGAAGTAAACATGATTCAAATTTCATTTTGACAAACTGCAATAAAGTCTTTGTGGTTATTAATAATAATTATTATCATTTCTGCTTAAAATATTTCATCATTGTATGTAAAGTAAATAGGCACAAAACGCACTTTTAAGACTTATACCACTTAATTAGCTGGCCTAAAGGATTTTGTATTTTTTAGTTTAAATACATGTATATTGTAATAAACTCACGGATAACATCATAGTATATAAATATTCATAACAAAGCACTTAATCACATGTTATTAAATCAAATTATATATCTCTATTAATTTGATAGCAGAAAGGAAACTTAATCCTATCTCGAAAAAACATGGAAAAATTGAGAAAGAATTGCCAACACACTTCGGAAAAAGAAAATGAAACTTTTATATCTCTTTTTTTCTCCCCTATATCTTGCTATACTACCGTGATTTCGTTATGTGAGACTCTGTTTTCTTATTTTGGGGCTATGTATGTACATTTTATTCACTAACTCTTTGTCTTATTATTAGAGTTTATTGTTGCCTTGATCATCCCGTACATATGTTGATTGAAGCCAATTTTTTAAAAAAATTACTAAAGAAAAACATGTTGTCCAATGGAATGGCAGACTATATAGAGGTTTTGCCTAGCCACAAAAATCTTTTTCTTTTTTTTTCCCGACAAATCACACGAACTTCATGGCGTATACAGAAACTACCAAATAGGGGAATCATATCTGTATACGCAACAAAGGTGTGTGTGGGCAGCGCCGCTCCAGGTTCTGCATAAACACAACACAAGTTGTGCTGCCTGTCCCTCGTTTATCGATTATCCAACGGGAAAAATCGTAGGCCTATCACATGAAATTTGATTGTACAGGCGAATGATGAAAATATCATGGAAAGTTTGAAAAAAAAAGAAGTAAATATTGCATATAGCTGGGCGTAAACGCAATATCATTACAGGAATAGCTAAATAAAAGAAAGGCGAAATATTTGGGTCATATTAAAAGACATCAGCGTCTCGTGAAGATGCGTGCTTGAAGGACAAGTAGAGAATACTAAACCGAAGGAGGAGCTGAAAGCCAACTTGGAGGAGAACATAAAGACCTTGGGGTGTTTTACAAAGCTCCTAAGTCGAACTTAACTTTAAGTTGGACTTAAATATTATGGTGAGCCATTTGTATCCTTAAAGGGGTCGTGTAACAATGTTAAACCCGAGAAACACGGCCCTACGTTTTATTAGTGCCTGTGATATGGTGTAATATTGAAGCCCTACAAAAATTGCGCTTCAAAATGATCAAGAAGTGCCTCAAAAAAGTAAAAATCTATGAGTGACCGGTTTTACCATAATCGTTATCCCCAATAGACTGTAGTGTTATGAAAACCGTCAGGCGAACGGTTTTCAAAATTTGTAATTCCAATTATAAATATCTTGATAATCAGGCAATCGATCGGCTTGCTAAAGTCACGGGGTTCCTGACTGACCTAAAGGTTTATGATTATCATTGCATCATGAGCTAAATCCAGAATTTTGTTTCAGAATCGGAGACAAAGTTTTAAAGTAGATATATTCATAAGGAAAAATTCGAGTAATTTAGACTTTACATACATTTCACATCAAGAACATGAAATCTCCTTTATAACAGAAAATAATTTTAAAGATGCTAACGGCTTTCCATGATTTTTAAGTCCAACTATTAAAGAGATACGTTCAATTTAGAATCTTTGTGAAACACCCCCAGGGGTGGAATGACAATGCGATAGTGTATTAAATTTTCAGATAACAGAGATGTGTGAGGAGATGTTGCAACCAATCAACCTCCGAGGTGGGAAAAGGTACCAGGACAGATGGATACATGTATGAGATGGGAGTGGTACGCCACCATAATCGTTAGCTATTAGATAGGGTGGGTTGGGAACACTGAGGTTTGTAATTGAAGGCTCTTGATAATGATAATGATAATACTAATAATGATAAACCAATGATAATGATAATCAATTATAATAATCTACTACCAATAAAAGTAGGCATTTGTATTGTGCCATCTATCTAGAGTTTCTATTCCGAGGCGCACTGGGAACATAGACAAGAAAGAAGAGTTCCAACAAGTGGCATTTCCTCGTGTCAAGCATTCTGGAAAAGGTATTATTCAACTCGAACTTCAAACTCTCTAATGATAGTGTAGTTTTCAACTCCAAACGTAAGATGTTCCATTTAAAGTGATGTGGTAATCAAAATTGCAGGGCCCTCTTGAAGAACAGTGCTGATACTGATGTGGCCACCCTGACTATATCACTAGTTTTTGTTACTACTGTTGTTGTTGTTGTTCTTGTTGATGCTGTGGATATTATTAATACTATTATCATTATCACGACATCATTGATATCATTATTATGATCATTATCAATATCATTGTCATAATCGTCATCATCATTTTCATTATACGCGACTGTTACTCATTAAGGTAAATCAAAGCAGGGCTGATTTCTTACCAGATTCGACGTCGTCGCTCAAAAATGGACCTTCCTCAGAAACGGTGTTTCCCAGCGATTCCTCTCCACAAGTATCTCCAATTGTTGACATGCCAGGGTATTGTACAGCGGGGGCGTTACTCCGTATGAGAAAAGTGCGAGGCATGGTGGCTCCATCAACCTCCTTCGAACAGGATGAGTGACGAAAGTTGTCCAGAAAGAGTTACTGGTTTCTAACGGACCTGGGCCTGCCCGACAATTATACCCGGCCCCTTGAACTCCAAATCGATCTTTTATCCATTCCTATCGAGACGTTTGCCTTCCCCTTTGACGATTTCAGCTAATACCTTCAATGCTCCAGCACAGAGGCATTTGCTTGTTTAACAGTTCGGGGTTTGTAACGTTTAATGCAATAACCGTATACTACAGAGCATTGAGTCAGAGATAAATAGCAAATTGAACGTGACAAAGAGCTGTTAGTATTGACGGCAAGAAAAACCCAACATCGTCCACGTCGTCTTCGGATGCGATGCGGAGAAGCAAAGTTGAGAACAGCGAACTTGAACAGAGTTGCCAAAGTTGGGAGATATAGCAAAGTTAGTTTGAATAGGACTCCCGATTACGGACTGGTAAATACGTAAAAACTAAACAGCAATCCGTAGCATTGAACCATAACGCTTTTGTGCCCTTTTTCATATGAATCAATCATTGTTAGGCTTTTATATGCGGCACGGAATAACGTGCGTGCACTTGGCTTGTTGATCTGCCGATGCCTATATTTTAGTGTCTTTGGAGAAGAAAGAGTGCAATTTGACCCCCCCCC